>JABUQX010086089.1:10000-28001 GCA_015478945.1 Trachelipus rathkii | reverse complement strand
CCAATTATACTGCATTTTTAACTTTTTCAACATAAAAAAAACTTACTCAAATTTGTGCGGGTCATTCAGCTCACATGTACCATATTATATATATATATATATAATATATATATATATATATATATATATATATATATATATATATATATATATATAATATATATATATATATATATATATATATATAGATATATATAATATTATATATATATATATATAGATACAATATTAATATATATATATATATATATAATAATATATATATATATATATATATATATTATATATATATATATAGTATATATAATATATATATATATAGTATATATATATATAATATATATATATATATATATATATATATATATAATATAGATATATAATATATATATATATATATATATATATATATATATTATATATATTATAAGTATATCATCTCATTTTAGTTATTAATTAGCAAATATTTAAAGCTCTCTTCACGAAATTGTCAGAATGTTCATGGTGAACGGTACTATATTAATATATATATATATAGATATATATAATATATATATTATATATATATATATTATATATATATATATACTATATATATATATATATATATATATTATATATATATTTATCTATATATATATTAATATAATATATATATATTATATATATTATATAGATATAAATATATATAATATATATATATATATATATATATATGTATATATATATAATATAATATATATATATATATATTATATATATATATATATATATATATATAATATATATATATATATATATATATATAATATATATATTTATATATATATATATATATATATATATATATATATATATATATAATATATATATATATTATATATATATATATATATATATATATATATATATATATATATATATGATTATCACCTCATTTAGTTATTAATTGCAAATATTTAAAGCTCTCTTCACGGAATTGTCAGAATGTTCATGTGAACGGACTTCTTTCTTCAAAAATTTGTACAAATTTTGCTGGTTGAAATCTAATTTCCACTTTGTTGAACATTGAACATCACCTTTCTCTTCTAAACCTTATCTCTCATTCTTAACCGAAATTCCGGTACTTGAACGTTCTGACAGGAAGCCATACTCTGTTGACTCTTACTGACTATAACCTCAAGTTTTAGTCAACAACTGTTATTATGCTTATGTACGCAATGATGTTGATTTGCCTCGTGTCTCTGATTTGGAGTTTTCCGAAGTTTTTACCTTATGGATCAAGGTATCCTGTCAATCTACTGCTATATTCTTCTGTTCTCTATATCAATCTCCTAACTCAACTGACCATCCTAAATTTTCGACTACTTATACTCCAAAATAGAAAACATTCTCTTTTCTTCACCTCTCTCTGAATCATCATTCTTGGTGATTTCAATGAATCTACAGCTGGTGAGCTTTTCCATCCAGAATAACCCCAGGAAGTTGGTGCAACTCTCTACTCGCATCCCTGATCGTTTTGAAGATGAACTCAACATTCTAGACCTTTCCATAACGAATAATCCTTTCTCATATTCTGTTAAACTCTTTCCTCCTCTTGGTTCCTCCAATCATCTTCTTATCTCTGATTCGTGTTTTATCTCTTCAAATCTTGTGCAGGCGAGGAAACGTTTTTCGCACTTATTTGCTGCTAATTGGTCGGCATGGAGGAGTATATTCCATTTTTATCCCTTCAACCAAGACTATCGAACCTTGGTTCAACCCTGCCTGTTCTTGGCCTATTCACCACAGGGACATTGCCTTCAGGAATTACAGGAATTATCGTTGTCTTCCAATTCCAGAAACTCACGCAACTTGTATTTCATCCTGAAATCAGGAAGAATCTATTCTTCGTAACACTAAAACTCTTTTCTCTGTTGAAAATGGTATAATCTTTCTGATTCCTCTTCATCACGTTCTTTCAGGCATTTTGCAAAAAAATGTTAGCAAACTTTTCTTCTTCCTCTTTCCCTCTTCTAGTATTTTTCGACGTCGCAACTCCCGTTTCACCGTCTGCTTAAGCTGAAATTCGCTTCTAATTCCACCTTAGACGATTTCTAACCTATTCTTCCTACTCCATCTTCTTTCTATTCATTTGTACTTAATTCTTTAATCTCTTCTATAGACGTTATTTCTTCTTTTAAACTTGTTCTTCCGGGCTTGCATCCTTAACTACTTATCCTGCCTTGATAAACTATTCCGTCTCTTTCTTTTAACTTCGACCTTCCCTTCTTGCTGGAAAAGATCACTCATTCATCCTGGGCTGAAAAAAAGGGACCACTCTCAACCCTCAAACCATCATTATGTCTCTTCAACTTCTGTTTTTTCTAAAGTTTTCGAATTTATTCTTAAGAGGAAGATTGGGAAACATCTCAATTCTTCTCTTCCTTTGATCACCAGTGAGGCATTCGTAAGAAGCTCTCCACTACTGGTGATCCTCTTTCCATTCTTTCTGATTCTTGGTCCTCTTTCCTTCGGCGTTTCGGTGAATCCTTTGCTGCTATGTTGGACATATAGAAACCCTTCGATAGAGTCTGGCACAAAGATTTGAATTTTAAGCTTTCCTCTTTCAGTATCTATTCTTCTCTCTGATTTCCTTTCCGGTCGTTCTATAGCAGCTGTTGTAGACCACGACCATTAATCCTTTAAATCTATAAATAGTAGTGTTCCTCATGGTTCTGTTCCATCCCCAACTCTCTTCCTACTTTTCATTAATGACCTTCCTTCTATTTCTTCATCACCTAACCACTCTTATGCCGACGATTCCATCTTTAATTACTCCCCTATCAATTTGATAGACGTTTCTCTCTAAATAGCAATTAGGTCACGCCAAGGGAGAGGCCTTGGAGCGATTAACCTCTGATCCATCTTCAATTTCTATTGAAGAATTGAAAACAAGGTTGTTTTCAATGCCTTAAAAACTCAGTTTCTCTATCATTCTACTCAACATAATCTTCCACTCAACTACAACGTCTTCTTCGGAAACAAGAAACCGAAACCTTTTTCTATTCCTAATATTCTTGGCGTTTCTCTTTCTCGTGACCTTAATTGGATGGACCACATTATTTCTCTTCGAAACAAGCTTCTAAGAGTTTTGTAGTTTTGAGGCTCCTTCAGAAATTCTTCACCCCGCCCCAAACGCTTGTTCTTTAAAGGGGTGTCGTGCGCCACTGTATGGAGTATGATTCACACATCTATGGTGCATTTTCTCATAGAGTGACACTTTAAGTTAGGTTAGGTTAGGTTAGGTTAAGTTAGGTTAAGTTAGGTTAGGTTATGACTTTTCGTCTTATTAATTCTCCTGCTCTCACTAACTCTCTTGAGTCTCTTTCTACTCGTCAAATTGTTGTATGATTCTCTTTATTCAATTGATATTGCAACAGACGTTGCTCTTCTGAACTCTTCGATCGCATACCTCCTCCTTTGAGAAGGGTTCGTATGACATGCATTTCTACTCAATCTCATTCTCTATCCAAAACTCTATGACCCAAAGCTTAACCCCTTAACCTTACGTGTACTCCATTGGTAAAGTCTGGAACGCATTCCCTTTATCTATTTCCCAATTATCTTTGACTTACACACTTTCAAAAGCTGTGTATCGGGACATGTCGGCCTTTAGATAGGATCTGCATCAGGAACACAACGCAATATATATATTATATATATATATATATATATATATATATAATATTATATTATATATATATATAATATTTATATATATAGATATATATATATATAATATATCTATATATATATATATATATATATAATATATATACATATACATAAAAATATATATATATATATATATATATATATATATATATATATATATATATATATATATATATATATATATATATATATATATATATATTATATATATATTAATATATATTATATATTTATATATATATATATATTATATAAATATTTACTAAATATTGACTTCGTCAATCAGTCCCTCAATTATATTTTATATTTAATTATTATTAATATTATTATATATATTATTATTATTCTTATTTACTTTTACATGGGACTCTTCAATATGCTTATTCAAGTGCTATATTATTATTATTAGTTAGCTATATCTAATAAGTATTGTTAAATATGTAATTATTATTAATTATAATATTATATTATTAATATTTTAATATATTATTATTATCAATTATATATTATTAATATAATTATATATTATTATTAATTATATATATTATTAATATTATTATTATTTAATTATTATTATTTATTATATATATAATATATTATATAATTATTATATTATTATATAATTATATTATTATATATTATTTATAATTATTATTTATTATTATTATATTTATATAATAGTATTATAGTATTTATTAGTATAAGATATTATTAATTATTATTATTTATTAAGATTATTATAATATGTATAATGTCCTAATTATAAATTCTATATCAACATCAGTTCACTGGCTGTATATACACATCAACATAAAATATTCTAATTACAATTCATAGTAACAATGACTCGTTCGAACTAGAAGTTATAATCATATCTCATCATACGGGAACTTAAATGGATATATCATTATATATTAGATTGGATCACTCTATGTATATAATATTCTACTTCTTCAGTTTTTCGCAGCTGGCTATACGAAACTGAAACAATTAGCTTAAGCCTTCCGTTTGTACTTATCTATATTTCAAAAGTTAATATATTACTCCAAAAGTTTCATAGGATTCAACTGTCTTCTAAACCGAAAATGAATATATAATAGCATTGTCTACAAGTGTTACACTTCAGTGATTTTTATAAATAAGCAGTGGAGGATACTCAAAATATAACTTTAAACAGTGAAGGAAAGAGATTATAAAAAAATCACGTCTTCTGTTGAGACAACCTACTGTATCATAGGCAATTACTACAATATAATGAATATTAATTTCCTTGCATTACTGGAGATATATAGCTCCTACCTAATATCAGATCGAGATCATACACTGATATCACCCAAACCTCTCGTCTTCGAAGAGCGCAGCGATCAAATCTATGTAGCCAAACCGTACAGCGCGCACAAAAACGGCTACGGAATTATTTGTATGATGAATACTTAAATCCCTAAAGAACTTCGAGATAGAAACTCCACCAACAGCGAATTTTAGGCGGTTCTATACTTTCCTGAAACATCTTTGATATGGTATAACGGTGGTCTCACTAAATAAAAAGAGGGAGCCTATCAAGGGAAGCAGAGAAGAAGAACTTAAGAATAGTAAAAAAAGCGGTGTGAGCTTTCTATCTTCGAACTATGCTTAATGTTAGTCGAGTTAGTTCTTCTAAATCTACTTTTCTGGCTTCCGAATGCATAGTACGCACGGGCTATACCCCCACCAAAAAGTCGGGGAAAGTCAATTGGGTAAAAAGAAGGGTTGGGTGATAATATTATGTATATATTATTCGCGGACTTATCTGATTAGTGTATTGCCATTATTATTCTGTCGATTACTCTGATTCTTCGTCATTGTTCGCTGAGTACTGCGCTTTATCTTAGTCTATTTTATCATGCGTCATTATTCATTCTATTCAGTCTGCTTATTATTTCTGCGTCGTATTATCTATGCGCTATTGATTATTTATTCAGTATTATCTATTCATTCTCTCTCTCTTATGTCTCTCATCGCTCATCATTCATCTACTATGGCATCGATTGATGACTGCTTGGATCGTCTTATCTGCTTCGCATGCTGCCATCTTACTCTGTGATGCTGATCTTTATCTCAGATGATCATCTACTGATTTGATTGCATTACTGTCTCCTGTCGCGTACAATATTTCTCTTCTTACTACTTTCCCTTTCTTCAAAATGCTTCCTTTCTTTCATGTAAATTATATGATCCATCCCACATCGCCAGAGCATCCTTTGAAATATTGCTTTTCTTTGCAATAATTCCAACTTGCTTCAAAGGTGAAATTAAAATTTGAGTGATCAGAACTTTGGTCTAACATTGTCTTCTGTGTCACCTGATTTCCTTATTCGAGTTCCTCTAACCCCTTGCGATATGCTCAACTTTTAGATCTTTATTAAAATCTATAGATAATACGTGTTTCGTTTGTACTGCGAGTACTTTTTTTACCTGATAACTTCTCATGATTTATTACATCTAAAGCTATATCATGACTCATACTATCCGTCCTGTATGGAGTTAACTGTCAATACATGTTATGATATCTGGGGAGGCTATGTAGTTTATACACGCCTGACTTTTTTACCAAAGGTCCGAGTCAAAAGCCAAAAAGCCTATATAAACTGTTACCGTACTTTCACTAACTTCTACTTGACTCACCTTTATCCATTTATGGCGCTTATAGATGTCTGGATGTTTTCTCTTTTCTAATAGGTATCACGCATGAGCGGCATAGAGTGCTTCGATGGAACTTGTCAAAATACGAGTAGTACACACCACTTTACGACTCCCTTGTTTCAACTAGTAGAGTGCTGAGTGTACTGTCACTAATGAGTTTGTGTTGAAATTTGGAGTTGAAATCCAAGGCTTAGTGAGTCGCTGCTGGTGCTTCCTTCTTACTGCCACCATCGGTGTCTAGATGGAATTTTTCTTCCACTATGTCTGCTGACAATATCTCATGCTGATTTTAATTTCCCTCACTCTCTATAGACCTAGCGAGATGCACACTGTGCATTTCATATAATATATTAGATTTATGCAAGTATAAGTGAACGTTATTCATTTCCTATGAGGCAGAGAGTAGCACAAACACCCCATACTCTGACTTTGATTATAGGGCTCGCGTGAAGGTTCTTTTTAAACCTAATTTAATTTTACCTGGAGTGAACAAATGTACAGGAAAAGAAAAAAAATTCTAACATGCATATATGCTGAATCTATGTTCATCTATTTATACATGTCTCCTAAACTCAACTAGACTCTCCTATAATTTTCGGACTAATCTACTAATATGACAAACCACAAACTAGAACACCAATAGTCTCTTCTAATCTTCAACGCCCCTCTCTGAATCATCATTGCTTGGTGATTTCAATGATATCTTACAGCTGAAGCTCGCAGCTTTTCTCCAATCCAGAATTAACCCCAAGGAAGTTGAGTGCAACTCTTCTTACTCGTGCATCCGAGCATTCCCTAAATCGTTTATTTGATAGGATGATAACTCAACATTCATAGACCTTGGCTCATAACGAAGATTTCATTCGTCTCATATATCTGTAAACTTCTTTCCTTCCTCTTGAATTCTCTACTGATCATCTTCTTAATACTGTTTCGTGTTTTCTATCTTCATTACAAGTCTTCTACGCAGGGACGAAGGAAATACTTTATTTTATCGCACTTAGGTGCTGCTAATTGGATCGGCATGGAGGAGTACATATCCATTTTTATTCTCACTTTAACCAAGCCTAGTCGACCTTGGTTCAACCCTGCCTGTTTACTTTATTACGCTATTCATCCAAGTACATTGCCTTACAAGGAATATTAAGGAATTACTTTCGTCTATCAAATATCCAGAATCCCACGCAACTGTGTATTCATCCTGGAATCGGGAAGAATCTATCTTCTAACACTAAAACTCTTTTCTCTGTTGAATATAATGCATTTATTAAATCTTCTTAGATCCTCTTCTTATCACTTCCTTATACAGGTACTTTTGCAATTAATGGGTGCAAACCTTTGCACTGCTTTCTTAATGGACTCTTTCTGTATTTTTGCACGGTGACAACCTGCCGTTTACACCCATCTGCTTAAAATGGTAGATACTCTTGAGTCTCTCAGAATGATTTTAGCTCCTAATTACCAAACCTTAGATGTGAATTTCTTATGACCTATTCTTCACTATTCCATTCTCTTTTCATTATATCATATTGTGCTTAATTCATTTAATATATTCCTTCGCAATATGAACGTTATTTTAAATACTTTTATTTTTCTTATCCAACACTGATTACTTCTTTCCCTTGACTAACCTCATGTTCACGATCTCGTTACTTTTAACTTCGACCTTCCTACTTCTTGCCTGGAAAGAAGCCAAACCTTTGAATGCTCAGCTGTAAAAAAATAGGAGACCTACTTCTCTCAATACCTTCCAACCATCATTATCCTCTTATCAACTTCTGTATCTTTCTAAAGATTTCGAAATATTATTCTTAGATGAGGAAGATTTGGAAACATCTCAATTATCTTCTCGTCTTATTCTTTTGATCGCACTTAGTGTAGGCGATACATTTGTTTAAAGAAGCGCTCCCAACTTACGGGTAGTGGATCATCTTTCCATTTTATATACTAGCATTTCTTATGGTATAGGTCCTCTTCCCTTCGCATTTCGGTGTAATACTTTTTGCTTGCGGTTGCTGATGGATAGATATAGATTAATCTTCAGATTTTTAAGTCTGATCACAAAATTTTGTAGTTTAAACTTTCTCTCTTATCGTTGTATATATTCTTCTCTCACTGATATCCCTGGCGGCAGTACAGTAGCTGTTTATAGAACGGCCAACCCATTAATCCATATAAATCTTAATATAAATAGTTGAGTTTTCCTATATTTATGGTTTCCTATTATCTATTATCTCCATATCTCATCTTTCCTAACCTTCATTAGAGACTCTATCTTTATCTTAATTACTATTCCATCACCTTTGATTATCCACTCTAATGCTATCGAACGACTCAACTTTAATTTTCACTATACCCATATTCAATTTATAGACGCTACTCTCAAATGAGTACCAAATTGGAGAAGCTGAGCTACGATACCTCTGATCTATCTCAAATTTCTAATGAAGAATTGAAATATCAAAGTTGTTAATTCAATGCCTTATAAAAATACTCAGTTTCATTCTATTTCATTCTATCATCAAACATTATAATCATTCCAACGGTCTTACAGACTACATACAGTTTCTTCGGAAATACATAAAACCCTAAACTTTGCTTTTGTTGTGTACTATATAATATTCTTGACAGTTTCTTTACTTTCTCTGTGACCTTAATTGAAATAATGGAACTTAATTTATTCTCTTCGTAAACAAAAGCTTCTAATAAGAGTTATTATTTTGCAGTAAAGGAGGTAAATCTTACAGATATTTCGGATACATAAAGACATTATAAACGACTTTGCTCGTTAATTATATTTAATAGGGGATGTGAGTGTTCAGCCACTGTTATGTAGAGTACTAAGCTTTCACATTAATTACTAAAGTCTTTCAGTCTATAATTAACTCTCCTCACTCGCTAACTTAACTCTTCTCCCAGTGTCTACTTTCTATCTCGTCAAATTTTCATAGATAATTCTATTTACTTCCAATTGCAATTTATATGCAACAGACGCTTGATTCTTTACTAGAACTCATCAAACGAGCGTATCAACCTTCCTCCTTTTGAAAGCGGTTCAGTGACGGAATTATGTGAGCATTTCTTACGCTTCAATACTCATTCTCTATCCAAAACTACTCTTAGACCCAAAGGCTTTAAATCACTATGCTTAATCTTATATTAATCTTACATAAGATTTGGTTAATTTGTGAAACGCATTCCCTTTATTTCATATTTCCACATAATTATCTTTTGATACTACCACTTTCAAAGCATGTGAGTATGGGACATGTCTAGCCCTTTATAGATTAAGATCTAGCATCTAAAAACACAACTGACAAATATTTAATATATATATATTAATATATATATAATATATTATATATATTAATATAAATTAATATATATATATATTAATATATATATTATATAAATATATATATAATTATATATATAGTAATTATATATATAATATATATATAATAATATTGAAAAGACTATACTGCATTTATTCCTATGTAATTTTATTTCACAGCTCGAAAATCAAATTAAATGTGCTACACCGTTAATATTTTATAATAAATTTTAGACAAAAAAATAAGGCTGAAATTTGGATAGTCCATAAAACTAACACTATAAAACCTAACCTTAATAGCACTAAATCCTAACCTAACCTAACCTAACCTCACAAAAAACCTTCTAAACAATTATCCAAATCAGGAATGCTAAATTACTTTTTTTCAGCATCTTAACCATATACTTATAGACACTAAAGGTCTAATAGACCTCAACTTAATTCTCTAAGTAGGTTAACGGAGTTAAAGATCAAACCACTGTATAAGAGTAGTCCGTCATATTTGTTATATATTATAGTGAGGTATGCAGAAACTCCAAAAAATTATTATATTATAATTAATATACTAATAATTCTTTTAATATTTAAAAATATCCTTATTACTAAATATCTAAGATAAATATTTTTATGATATAGATAAGAATTTTTAATAATATTATAATTAATAATTTTAAGTAATATATATTTTTTTATATACATTTGATATATTATATATATATATATATATATATATATATATATAATTATATATATATATATATATATAGTATATATATATTTAATAATATATATATATATATATAATTAATATTATATAATATAATATATAGATATACCAATTATAGTGACATTAATAAATATACGCAATATATATATATAAATAGTTATAAGATAAAGTAACATTTAATATAATGAGAAGGTATATAAGAATTATATAACATGCTACTATTATTACTCTGTGGTAATATATTTAGAAACCACCCGTCTAATTGTTTGTGTGTGGAGCTAGGTCTATATATATTGAATTCTAAAAATCAGATACTGAAGTTACTTCTCTTTGTCACAATATCTGATCAATCAGATGACCGTTCGACGGTGTTCACTAATTCACTTCCAGATTTTACGAGCTGTTCCTACGACAACTGAAACACTGCTAGCTCCGTTTGCTTCTGATATTCCAAGGATTCCTCCAAAAGTTTCATAGGAGCACTGTCTTACGAAAATTAGAACATGAGTATTGCCCAGTGTTAGCTTTATCAGGATTTTAAGGTTGGGGAGAGCACTCATACTAACAGTGACCATAGATTAACTAAATAAAACAAACCCTCTCTGTGCATGTTGGCAGTATATATCACTCCCCAATAAGCCTAATACAATAGGCTCTTGGATTCCACTCATAAGAAATCGAAGAGTTTATATATAATCCACGCCATTGCCTTACTGTAGGTAGCCCGGCGTCTCGCAAAGTCGAGATCTTCAACACAAAGAGTGTGTTCTCTCCACACCAGTTGGGCAGATCCAAAAACGGATCTCTCGATTCTACTGATTTATTATTATGTATTTTACTTCTTTTATTAATATCTTCACGAAAAATCATTAGTCACCTCCTTTTAAAAATAATAAAGAGAATATAATTTGAAGATAGAATCGAAAGTATATGGTATAGTGAGAAGAAAGAACAGGCGGTATATTGGCTGAGGGTTATCTTGTCTGACTAAGATGTGTCATGTTCATTTCTACTAATTTGTCCGGTTCCCGCGCTTGCGTCCATTGGGGTACGTTCACAAACTCTCCCCCAATCTTGGTGTGAGCGAAGAGGTGGATGATGATGTTGATGATGATGAATGATGATGATGATGCATATGATAGCTGATATGTGGACTACCTCTCTCGAGAATGACTATATCCACTACATTCCAGAATGCTGCTCTCTCATTGATTCCAATTATACTTAATCTTAATATGTATCCACCCATCGACAGCATCCTTTGTATTAGATATGCTTCTCACTTTATGCAAAATCAATCTACACTCTAGCCTTTCAATAGAAGAAATAAAAATAGAGTGATCGAATCTTTGGTTTAACTATAGTCTCATACTGATACGACAGATGAATTCTCCTTCCGGTCTCAATGCACACTCTTGTCCGGGATATTCACTTTTTTATCTTGTTATATATTCATATAGATAATCGTCGCCTGATCTGGCGAACTCTGTGGTTTCTCGACTGTGTTTTGATTACACTATCCTCAACTTTTTTGTACTATCTCATGTCAATTTATGTTGGACTTCAGAGTCTTCTTTAGCGTTACATTAGCTTAACCCTAGTTGCTACTCATATAGTCAATACCGGGGAGTCAACCTTCTTCATTTGTCCTCCCTCATCCAGCTACTAATACAATGCTAGTTGTTATATTTCTATAATATAATTACCCAAGTAAGTGCAGTTTTTAAATATTCTTTTACCTAGGCTTATACAGTATATAATATATATATATTTCATTTTTTATAAGTATAATATATTATATAATATATATATTATATATATTAATATATATTAATATAAAATAATGGGTACAAAGAGTACCGATTCCCCAACGTCCTCTCGAGTGTATCCAGATTCGAGCAAACGGAACTCTGTCATTAGAGATTAGGACAGGACTTTAGCAAGCCGTACTAATTCTATGAAGATATATTGTCCGCTAAATGATTAATATTTATCAAAACTTTCTAAATTCGCTTTATAATCATAATGAGTATCAATCGAAAACTCAAATATTTCAGGACTCTTTTAATGTATAGAAAGTTTATGTATACAAGATATATTAAGAGTTATCTCATAACTTTCACGAAATTTTTATTGATTAAAGTGTATATATTATATATATAGTTGTTATAAAATAGAAAAATAAAACTTTACGCAAGTTTTACTTAACATAAAAAATAAATAACTATTCAATTTTTGAATTTATTTTAGCAGTGAATTGGAGTATGGTTATTAAACTTCGTGCTTTGAAGTAACAAGTGTCAAGTTCATCTGAAAAGAATTTACATAACAACTATATTGTAGGGTTCAGCGGTTCTAGAAGGCTGGCGTGTTAAATTGGGATTTATTATTCCCCAACGTACGCCCTGTAGTCCATATGATTTTACATTCACCTCCTGTTTTCCCTTATAACCAATATTCTTCGTCGACGCTTTCGAAATAAAATATTAACTTAAATTTAACCCTAAGTAGTACACTCTAATAAGTAGTATATGACTTTCATGCTCAATGTTATAAGGAAAAGGATACTTCTAGTACATAGATGTTTATTATATAGAAAAAAAAAATTTACATCAGATATTTTCAGCATAAATAGTTTACTCATAGTATTATTATTAGATTTTTATTTTCTTTTTATAACCAGTTAATTTTATAATCTTTAAATTTAACCTTACTTCGATCTATACAAATTATTTTGAAAGTCTGTAATATTGGATCGCTAAAAAGCAGAAATTTGCGAATTAAGTTTAATACGATTAATAAGAACTGCATCGAAACACCATTTAGAGAAAGCTTAAAGTAGAAAGACGTACGATTTGCTTTGCTGGTTCCATAATGTGAGATGCATAGTGCGCACGATTTGAGAGAGCCTAAAAATTAATCTCGTTGCAGTTTGGTGTTATTGAGAGGTCCAAGTTCCATATTAAATCTACGATTAAACCCTTTCACACAAAGAAAATGGTATAAACAACTCTCTCATAGAAAGAAGAAGTCACAATAATTTCATTAGAACTAATCATCTCTTGTCGTTTATACGAGTGAGGTGGTTGCTTGCATTTGAATCTTATATCGCCATAAAACTTGATTAAAAGGAGATCATTTAAAGTACTTTGTAAATAGAAAAGCAAGGAGAAAGCTTGTTATATACAGTATAATTATTGAGGTAATGTTTTGGCCTGGATCAAAGAAAAACAAATTACGTAAATAGTATTAGATGAATACTGAACAAACTCTCTCTCTCATAAGTCTTTTGTTATTGCAGTCTTATACAATTTAATTTTAAATTTATAGACTTTATGTCAAATCTGAAAATTTTCATGTACCTTAATTTTCTTAATCATATCTCTAGTACATTACATCTCATATGCAAATTCTATAAGCGTATAAGGCATTATTAAATATCTTAATTTTTCCCCTGAAAACATCAATTTTCATCATTCTGGATAAGGGTGGAGGGAGCTTTCAATTCCAGCTCCATCTCCAAAACATTCTATGTTCGCCAGTTAATAGTGGTTAAATATGTGCTCAAACAGTAGGAAAGTGAAAGAATGAGACTGTGGTGTGGAAAGATGTTTTGCACTAGTCCTTTTCAAAGGAGAAGGTATGCGACTTGAAAACTCAGAAGAGGAGTTGTAACAGTTTAAAAATAGAGATGTGAGGAGAGTAAGGGAAGCTTGGACCACAGCATCATCCTTAACATATGCTCTCTTTGAAGAGATAAAAGGTCCGCATTTACATTTGAGTACAATCCGGAAAATTTTTAAAGATCCAAATCAGCATCTGCTTTCACTGTTGTTCAAATTCCCCTACTCGATTCTCAAGAATTTTCTGTCGAATGCCAATTATTTGCTTACAAGAACATAAGGAAGAAACGACACATTCCCAGCAAAAAATTCCTATAGGATCCCATCCATTCCTATCTTAATTAAGATAGGAATGGATGGGATACTATAAATTTTTTGCTGTTGTTGAAATAAGAACAAAAATAAAAAAAAAATTGTTAACAGAGCAAACTTTTTAAATACGCAAGAAATTTCTCGTTCTCTCACATTTTCTTTTCTTTATGGTAAACAAAAGAAATTTAAATAAAAGATCTGAATAAATAGAGTAAGATAAACAACTTGAATTGTACGAAGAACCAACATATTTAGTGTCATAGCCATTTAAATAATCCATTTAAATAATATTTTTGGCTGAAAATACATGGTACGTTTATTTCCTTCGAAACAAAAAATGCAAGTATATAGTATTATATAGAATCTCTCTCTCTCTCTCTTCTCTCTCTCTATCTCTCTCTCCACACTTTTCTCTCACTCTCTCTACTCTCTCTCTCTCTCTCTCTCTCTCTCTCTCCTTCTCTCTCTCTCTCTCTCTCTCTCTCTCTCTCTCTCTCTCTCTCCATCTCTACTACTACTACTATATACTTATATCTATATACTAGCACATATATATATATATATACTGAATAATATGTATTATATTAATATTATTAGACTTTTACATAATTATAGAAATAAATTATAATATTCTATAATTTGGGACTACTATATAAGTATTTACCTTATATTAGTACAATAATGGTATTAATATCATATAATATATATATTATAAGATTATTGTATGAAACTTACTGAAACTGTCAGAAATATGATGATGTAATTAGTAAAATCGTATTGTGAAACCATCATAGGAAACCCCAAAGAATAACTATCACGCAAAAAGATCCGTTAAACCTTCTCTGTTTTGCAGCTCTCGTAGATGAAACTTCGGATATCTGTGGCGCTGAGAAAGTTTCCATTTGTGCTAGATATGTTTGTTAATATAGAGACACTAAAACTGTGAAGTTTTCTAAATTTTGTTCCTACACGTGAATTAACAGGTACAGGACTGGCTGATCTAATTTTAGAAAGTTTTGGATTGTTTAGGCATTGATACAGCGTATCTTCGGGGTCAAGGATATGATGAAGCTGCGGCGATGTTGGGTACCTTCAACGGAGTACAAGTCCACGTTTTTAGTATTCATCCACTTGCCGTTTACACTCATTCACTGAATTTAGTTGTGTCCAAGTCTTGTGAAGTTGTAGGAATTCGATGCTGCATTGAAGTCATTGCAAAACACATGATTTTTTAAGTTGACCAAAGAGAAAAGACATTTTGTGTAAAGAAATCGAAAATTCAGAATTTTCAGCGAAAGTTAAAACTTTGTAAAGACAAGGCGCACACCCCGGATGTAAAGATACCATTCTGTGAGTGAGTTATTTGAACTTTTAATGCCTGTATTAGACTCTTTAGATGTAATTGAAAACTGGAGAGGCATCGATGCTTCTCGAGATGCAGCACTGTTAAAAAGTAATATATTACATCCACAGATTTTGCTTCCTTACTTGAAGTACGTAAAGTATTCGGAGTTGGACTACCACTTAGTAAACACTTACAAAAAATAAACACCGATCTAAAATCTTCTTTAAAATTGGGTTACTGCTACACAGAGAGAACTACAAGGCTTGCGCAATGATACTAACAATCAGTTTCGCAAGATCTTTCAGGAAGCTAAATCTCTATGCAAAAAGGTTGAGTTGTTATGCATTTTTCAAGAATAAGCAAGAATATCGTTCAAATCCATCCATTCTTGAGCCTGAAGATTACTATCGTGTCACTATTTAAATTCCGTTCATTGAACTTTTTTACATTTGAATTGGAACATAGGTTCTTACGAAATACTGATATTTTTAAAGGATTTATAATACTATTTCCATCATCAAATTCACTTTTAATGTCCGACGAGGAGGAAAGGGATTTGAGAGTCCTTCTAGAAGTGTATGCTGCAGATTTCGATCAATCTCCTTCTGACGCAATCGCAGAGTTCAAATTATATAGAAAATGCCAAAATACCGAAAATGTGCCATTTAAGACTGCAATGGATGCCCTATCTACATGCAATAAGGCCATGTTCCCAAACATATTCAAGTTGCCTGTAAATCCTCGGAACTATACCTGAATCAACTGCAAAACCCTAGAGAACCTTTCCCACCTTAAGAAGAATTAAATCTTACTTGAAAAATACAAAATCACCAACCAGGCTGAATTGTCGTGCACAAAGAAAAACATAATTTGGACTTAAAAATAAAGAATCTGTTGTTAGTGATTTCTGGTCTAGTTGTGGTGATTTCGACGCAGTTGGTGAATAATGAAATTATTTTCGCATGGCTATTGATCGCTGAGAACCCAATCTTCATGCCATTAATTACTCGAGCGCATAGAACGTGGCAGGAGAGTAATTATAATACATCTCCAGATAGACACCACACTGCAATCATGAGTTGGACGTTTTAGAAATAAATAAATATATAATATACTAAATATATATACATAGTATTATATAAATAATTAACTATATATAAATATAACAACGTAATAATATAATTATATATATAAATATATAATAACGATGAGTAATATATAATATTATGAAATAACATAATTATAATATATATTATTATATATTATATAATCATATATAATCAGTTGCGCCCTATATTAATAATTGGTCTAAAATTGTAATTTCCACTCACATTCAGCTAAAAAGACGTTAAGTGAGGTTTTTAAAACATCCGCTTCTGACCCTGTACCCTGCGTTGGCAAATGTTTTCTTCTATGAATATGAACTTCAATCTTTTCTTTTTGTTGGAAGTTTGCGCTTATTCAACCTGCTATATAAAAAAGTAGTACCTTTTGAGCCATCTAACTACCATATACCGACCTATTGCCTTAACTTTAGGTCGTACTCTTTATAAGGGATTGAGTATGATTCGTGTATCAGGAAGATGTGTGGAGGAAGAGCAAGATAGAATCTGGTGGTTATCTTATCTGTGGATGATCGGGGTGGTACTATAACATCCGTGAGGAGCATCTACTGGTGGATTTTCCGTTCTCTCTGATTGTAGGTCCTCTTTATTCGGGAGTTCAATGAAAGTCCTCCTGTAGTTATATGAACATTTCGAAAGATTTCGTTAAAATCCGGCATAGGGCTTTGATTTTTAAACTTCCCGCTGTAGGTATCTATTCTTCTTATTGTGGCTTTCTCTCTGATTTGCTTTCTGGTAGCTCTGTAGTATCTGTTACAGAAAACGATCTTTATTCCTTTAAGTATACTAATAAAGGTGCTCTTCTGGGTAGAGTGTTAACTGTAATTCTTTCTCTATATTTAATTAATTTCTCTCTATCACTTCACCACCAACCTGTTCCTATGCCAACGACTCCACGCTTCCAACTTAAAATATAACCCATTTAACAGGACAAAATAGTTAATGCTAGGAGGGTGGACATGGGGCAACTGATTTCAGATATTTATCGTATCTCGAGATGGGACAAAGAAAACATGATTATTTTCAACAACTCAAAAACCTAGGTCCATCGTATATTCACTGGACATAATCTTCCACACAACTCAAACCTTCTTCTGTTCTTAATATTCTGAGTGATTCTTTTTAAAGTGCTTCTTC
>JABUQX010086088.1:0-22500 GCA_015478945.1 Trachelipus rathkii | reverse complement strand
TCTCAGAGGCAACCAGAAGCATTACTTGGGTCCCAGTTAAAGTTGATAGTTCGTACGCCTAGAATATATATATATATATATATATATATATATATATATATATATATATATATATATATATATATATATATATATATATATATATATATATATATATATATATATATATATATATATATAATATATATATTTTATTATATAGATATATATATATATATATATATATATATATATATATATATATATATATAAAATATTTAAGGAACAATTTAGAAAGGCTATTAATATTGATAATTAATTAAAAACAAATAAAAAAAAATATCAAAAGAGAATAAATAAATAATATTATCAATATTAAATAATAATTTTAAAGTTTCTTACCCATCCCCCCCCTATTTAACCCAAAAAAAAAAAATAATTCGGCAAAAAAAAATCAATTTCCTCAATTTAAAATATAGATAACCTCAAATTATTAATATAATAAAAAAAAAGTTTTTAAATATAAATTCCATTCTGGTTTTGGAAATTAACTTTTTTTATTTAAAAAAAAAAAAAAAAAAAACTATAAGAATTAATATTTTGTCATATTTGGTCATGGTTCGGTAGTAAATTTTGGAAACATGTCAAGAAGATTGTCCTTAATCGGTACCTTTAATTAAAAGGTTTTATTAAACTTATACATGATACAAAATATGATTACTTGCCAAATTAACAATTTAGTAAGTTATGATAGTATTAATCTATATCCTTGTCAAGGTAGCCCAATTGTATTAACGGCATTTTAAACTCCCTATACAGGAACATATAGTCTTTATACAGTGAGATTATAAAAAATAAAAATAAGAGTATACAGTCAACACTGCAGGGAGTGTCAAACTAGTTGTGCTTCGGGGGGGTAGGGGAGTCCGGATTTAACATTAGGTATACTTTGCAGGCCGGATTAGAGCTTACGTTTTTAGATTATAAAAAAATAAGGAGTATACAATCTACACTGCAGGGGGTGTCAAACTAGTTGTGCTTCAGGTGGGGGTTGGGGAGGTCCGGATTGCAACATTAGGTATACTTCGCAGGCCAGATTAGAGCTTACGTAAATTTCGCTAGATAGAACCTTAAAATGAATTGTTATGGTTAAGTTATAATCAGGGATTTGGAGTCGGGAGTCGAGCGTTTTCAGGGGTAAAGAGTCGGGAGTCGAGCGTTTTCAGGGGTAAGGAGTCGGAGTCGGGAGTCGAGCGTTTTCAGGGGTAAGGAGTCGGAGTCGGAGTCGATTTCCGTAAAAAGTTTGGGAGTCGATGTAAAAACGACTCCTTTCGACCTCAAAACAACTTTTGTATAAACTTTTCAATGCAATTTGGAAAACTTAATTGAATTTTTATTATAAAAGACGTACATTTTTTTATTTTGACATTTGTTTGTAGCCAATTTAAGTTGTTTATTTTTAATTTTTCCTTATATTAAAAGAAAAGAAAAACTTTTTCCAGCGATATTTTAACATTTTCTATGGTATTTTTTTCCCCTGAGTCTGAATACGTTAATATTTTTCTTGAGAAACCAGTAATTCATCCCCTACCATAAAAATTTGGCTTAAATGATGCAAATAGAGATATTGCTTACTTAAAGCTATTATGGCTTTTCAATTTCTCAGGGAAACCGAGTCGGGCGTCGGGAAAACCGGTCAATATAAACATATAAAAATGTCCATTTTTTTTTACTTAATAATATTTATTTAGTTTTTATGGTGGACTATAAGACATTTGTTTAATAAGTTTTCTATACCTATCTTTCTTTTAATAATAATAATAATCATATTATTATTATTAATAATTTTATTTTCATCGTTGTATGCTAAATAAACATTGAAAAAAAAAGAATTATGACAATAAATTTTAATAATTTCTAATAATAATAATATTTACACTTTTTAACAAAATAGGCACTTTATATTATGAGTAGGCCTACTTGCGCACACGTAAACTTGTTGACAAAAAAATATTTACAATATTATTTATAACTTAAATTATGACAATCAATTTTAATACACACACATATAGGGAAAGATAATAATAATAATAATAATAATAATAAATTAATATTATTATTATTATTATTATTATTATTATTACACACACACACACACACACACACACACACACAATAATAATAATAATAATAATAATAATAATAATATTAATATTATTATTATTATTATTATTATTATTATTATTATTATTATTATTAATAATAATAATAATAATAATAATAATAATAATAATAATAATAATAATAATAATAATAATAATAATAATAATAATAATAATAATAATAATAATAGTGTGTGTATGAAATTTTCCATTGGGAGTCGGGAGTCGGAGTCGGTTGTTTTTAAAATCGACTCTGGGAGTCGGTATCTTAGTCCTCCCATTACCATTGGATCTGGAAGGATGCATTACTTCTCTCAAAAGTATATTGATTTTGACCACCAGTACAATGAACTCTTCAATAAGAAATAGCATTGCAGAGAAAAATTACTTTTATTGATTGATTTTATTGATTTATTATCCTAATTTGTCATGGCAGGTAAAATTTTTTTTATTTCCGGATTAGGTTATCCTTTCGAAGGCCAAAGCCGGCCACAACGGTCGTATGTTTGACACCCCTGGACTGCAGACTCTACAGTATACATAATTGTGTTGGCACAATATCTCAGGGTAGTCCGTTTCTCCTTGGAAGGAAACGGGTGGAGGGACGAGACAATGCTAGTAAGTATATATATATATATATATAAAAATATATATATATATATATATATATATATATATATATATATATATATATATATATATATATATATATATATATATATATATATATATATATATATATATATAGTTATATATATATATATATTTATTATTATATATATATATATATATATATATATATATATATATATATATATATATATATATATATATATATATATATATATATATATATATATATATATATATATATATATATATATATATATATATATATATATATATAAACAGCACATATGTTTTGCTCAATTTACAACAATGAATACCAGTTCAATAAAATTTAAAAATATGTTCACTGCTGAGAATAACAATAATTCTATCTCAAAACACATTAGGAAGAATTAAAAAAAAAAAACATTAAAAAAAAAGAACAAAATATGAGCATTTGAGCATGGCAATAAAAAAAAGAACACAACCAATAAAATCCATTAAAAAACACTCCTAAAAAAAACACCAGTTTATATTTTATTTTTGTAATTTTGACAAGAACAATTCAGATTAGTAATAGAATTTATTAATTATTAATTATTTACTAATATATATAATTATATAATTAATTATATTATATAATTATATATACATATAGGTTCCTATTTATCATCACCATAATGATTTGCACTTGTGGATGTCAGAACAAAAAAAAAACATCTGGTTCTCAAATGTACTATAACATAATTAACATATCCAGAAATGAAATTACAAATGTGAAAGCATTTATTCCTTTAAAATAAGACGATAAATTCCTTTTATTATTAAATAACAAGTAATAAATAGCCAAATTAAAATTCATTTCTTAATTCTCTGTTGACCCTGAGCTTGCTGGACAGCAATAAATTGTTACAAAAAAAAAGTTATAAATCCTCTCTAAGTTTATCATCTCATCATAATGGTAGATTCATGTGTTTGAGAATGGTGTCTTTAACTCTCATGCAGATCTTAGGAAGAAAAATCTAGAAAACATCTAGGAAGAAACTCCTTCTAAGAAGAAACTTCTAGAAAAGATCCCCTTTCTGGAATAGGGCCCATGAGGATATTAGGAAGAAATTTATAGTAAATATTCCCCTCCTAACATAAGGCAATGCCAATGAAGTGCAAACTTACTTTGAAAAAATATATATTTTTAAAAGATTCTACTAACTGGAGGATTCATGTTTTCAATAATATTTTTGTCAAACATATGAACAGAGAAGATGCTCGAGTCTCTCAGAAATAAAGTGGATATAAAGTTATAAATGAATTGAAAAATTAGTTAAAACTTTAGCAAACACAAATAATCATGCAGTTATTATATACAAAATTATTTAAGTAATTTAATATATAATCCAACTCTATAATTTCAAATATATTACTTGCTGACTTCTATATCTTATGAGAGGATACTTAAAATGTCAATGACATTTTTGCAAGAAAAAAAAAATTTCATATTTGATTCTAAGCTCCTGAATTGGAGTAAGAAAGTATAAGAAAAAAAAAAAAACAAGATCTATGCCATTCCAGAGTTAGCAGTGTTTTTGGAAGATTTGGTAGAACTTTCTTTTGCTGACATCGAGGATCCAGTTATAGAGTATCTTATCAAATTCTTGATTACTTTTGATTACTTGATTACTATATCTTTTGAGAGGATATTTAAAATGTTGATGGCATTTTCGCAAGAAAAATAAGATTTCATATTTGATTCTAAGCTCCTGAATTGGAGTCAGAAAGTATAACAAAAAAAAAAAAAAAAACAAGATCTATGCCATTCCAAAGTTAGCAGTGTTTTTGGAAGATTGGGTAGAACTTTCTTTTGCTGACATTGAGGATCCAGTTATAGAGTATCTTATCAAATTCTTGATTACTTTTGATTACTTGATTACTATATCTTATGAGAGGATATTTAAAATGTTGATGGCATTTTCGCAAGAAAACTAAGATTTCATATTTGATTCTAAGATCCTGAATTGGAGTCAGAAAGTATAACAAAAAAAAAAACAAGATCTATGCCATTCCAGAGTTAGCAGTGTTTTTGGAAGATTGGGTAGAACTTTCTTTTGCTGACATCGAGGATCCAGTTATAGAGTATCTTATCAAATTCTTGATTACTTTTCAGAACTTGATTACTATATCTTTATGGATTTTAGTTGGATAGTGAATTCCATCAACTGTGAAAATGCTGATATGCCAGAAGAGTCTGAAATATTTTGTTGCAGCACTTCTTAATCTTCTCCCCAATGCACTGAATTCAGAACAAAGCGGAGCTGTCAGTTTTTTTTTTTTTTTTTTTTTTTTTTTTTTCAAAATTGAACATGAGAGGGTGGAAAAATATGATTACCATTTGTAATAACCTATCTTTCCAAACGAGTATTATCCATTCGTATTAACTTCAATGAAACTGAAGCACGAACTTTTCAATGAAATTTTTTTATCCCTTAATAATTTTATTAATTTTTTCTTACTATTTTCATATTTCATGCTGCTTATTTTTCAATTAATCATTTTGCTAATTTTGTGTTTTTATTTTCAAAGCTGATTAATTGAGGATACTAAATATGGTAGCCTACTTTTCAGCTTATATGACTGTATTATTCATACAAATGTATTCAAATGAAGTATTTTGAATTTGAGTGTTTCATGTTTTGTTTTCTGGATCCAGTTGAATTTTAAGAAAAAATATTTGCCTAGCATATATATATACTACAATTTTAAAAGCAATCAGTTTTTTTTTGTTTTCTCACTTTCAAGTTTAAGTTGTACACAAATATTTTTTGGGGAAATACTGAAGAAAGTTTCATACCACTATTCTAGAACAAAACTAATTAATATGCTTAAGTTGGTAAAACTGATTAGCTCTAAAATATATAATTCTCATTTATATTATCTACAATAGGTCTAAAGAATCAAAAATGATGTATATATGAGTAGTTTAGGTTATTGATTTTGATATAGTTTTGAATTTAATATATACTCGGTGTATATATATTAGTTGTTATTAAGAGTGAGCAGCATGAAGGTATAGCAATATATAGTATGGAAGAGCAGCATAGCAGCAGCAGCAGTTGTTGTTGGTTATATATATATATATATATATATATAGTTAATGTTGTTGTTAGTATACATACTGGTATGTTATATATGCTGGCCCGGTATATAAGCAAAGAGCAGCAGCAAAGAAGAAGTAAGTATGTTGTTGGTTGCTGTTGCTACATATACAGATGCTAGCATACAGAGCGTTGTTACGTTGGCTAAAGGTTGGCGTTATACATATACAGGCAGGGCAGTAGCAGCAGCAGCAGGTGCTGCTGGCTGAGCAGCATGGTTATGTTGCTATGTTGCTGATATATATGTTATTATTATGTTATGTTGATACAGTAGCTGGTTGTATTTGTAGCAGTTGTTATACATATATATATATATACATATATATATATACATATATATATATTGTTATATATATATATATATTATAAGGCTATATAGCTATATAAGTTGGCATTATAAAAATAAAACAGCAGGCTTGTTTAACTAAAATTGCAAGAAATTCAAATCATTAAAATATTTTAAAAAAATAAAAAATTAAATATAGCCTACATTCATGATTCATAGACCAGCCCAAGCTTATAGGGGGGATTTTTTAATTTTGTATTTTGACAATGCATACCCTTCCATTTTATTTCAGACTGTGAAAAAGCCTCGCAATACAAATTTCATAATGATTAAAACATATTTAGTGCTGAAGCCAGACTTATGAAATTGGCAACTTGGCAACTCGACCGCGTGGATATTGGTTGTTAGTTACAGTGAAGACACAGTGGTGACAGCATGTATTTGTGTTTGCTCTTGTAATATAACTTTGTGATCATGGCAGTTGCTCGTGGAAAAGTGAGTTATATCTCATTGCTCAATCGATTGACAATATTAGTGAAAACAAATTGCCTTCAATCGGAGATGTTTTGCTATGTGTGTTTTCTTTCACATTGAAAAAGAACACATTAAGAGAAGTATGCAATTTTCTATATGATGAAATTTGTTCCATTTGGAGCAAAGTAAATAATCCAACAAAAGCAAAACCGAATATTTTTACAAAAATAAAATAGTGAGCTTGCATGACAAGTACAGATCAATACAGAAATCCAAACATAAGCAGAATGCATCTCAAACAAAAGGTGAAAATGCCTTAAGGAGAGTTTAAATGACCTTTTTGATTTTGCTCACAATGATGAACTACAAATAATGACGGTTGAGGAAGATAAAATATTTCTTGCAGCTCAAAGAGAAAAAGGTAGACGTGGCTACATAGGCACAATTGATAGAAAAGCTCTTGCTAGAGAAGCTAGAAAACGGAAAAGAGAGGAGAGATTGGAGGCGCAAACAAAACGCGAAGAGATAAGGAAGAAGAAAATGTCTGTAGTTGTAGAATTTAGCTCAAGTTCTACTAGCGATACTTCAAACTCTAATACTGATTCACACGACAGTGATGAACCCAAACCCAAACCTTCATCTAGTGGACAGTGCAAGAAAAAGCGAATTGTGACACCTGATGTGGCAATGACACTGGACAGGACAAAAATAAGTGATCACACTACATTTATGGTGTTGGCATCCATTGTTAATGCCCTTGGAGTTGATGTTGATGACATTATTTTGAGTAGAAGTACATTACAGAGAGAAAGAAGTGCTCAACGTAAAAAAAATAGCCAAGGATATAAAACAGAGTTTTGCAACAGATGTACCATTGACTGTACATTGGGATGGTAAAATTCTACCAGATATCACTGGTTTCACAAATACTGAGAGGTTACCTATACTAGTATCAGCAGAAGGTAATTCAAAACTCTTAGCAGTCCCAAAAGTTTGTTCAGGAAAGGGCATTGATATTGCGAATGCTGTAATTGAATGTTTGGAAGATTGGAACTTGGAAAATAATATACAGGCCATGTGTTTTGACACCACTGCCAGCAATACTGGTAATAAGCAAGGAGCCTGCACTATAATAGAATCCAAGCTTGGCCGATCACTGCTTCAACCGGCCTGTCAACATCATATTTATGAAATAATAATTTTGAATGTATTTGATAAGTGCCTTGGAGCACCTGCTGGACCAGAGACACAGCTGTTTAAATGATTTCAGACCAGTTGGGAAACAATAAAAAGACAATTATCAGACTACCGAATCAAGCATTCCAGAGAAAGAGGCAATTGTTGCATTCTGCAAACTGGAATTGAAGAACATGCATCCAAGAAAAGATTATGCTGAACTTTTGGAGTTAACTATTATAATTCTTGGAGATGTTCCTCCTAAAGGAGTTCATTTTGTGAAACCAGGTGCCATGCATCGAGCAAAATTGATGGCACAAGTTTTATATGCCATAAAAATGGTACTATTTCAGAGTCAAATCAAAATGACTAGAAGAGAACTCACTGGACTGGAAAAATTTGTTCGGTTTGCAGTTGTCTTCAATGTGCGCAATTGGTTTGCAGCACCTAGTGCCCCAAAATCACCAAGAGCTGAAGTCAATAATGATATGAAGCTGCAAATGGTTCAAACTTTAGATAAGTCAGCTGTTGAAAGGCCTTCCAACAGAATAAGTCTTGAATATACGGATAAGGTTGTTTCAGAACACACATTACCATCAAAAAGCAAACTTTTCTTCGAGAAGTTGTCACTCTCAACATCATTTTTCTTCAATCTGATCCTTCAGAATGGAGTAAAAATGATTAATACATTAAACAAAAAAAAACTATGTAGAAAAAATGAATGTTGTTAATGATAATGCTGAAAGGGCTGTTACTTTAATACAGTCCTTTAACACCCATCTTACAAAAAATGAAGAGCATCTGCAGTATATCTTGCAGATCATAGAAAAGCACAGAGATGTGTTTTCAAAATCACCAAAGTCAGCTGTCGTTACCAAATGTGGTGGTGTGGAAATTTGACATTTAAGACATTTTATAACAATTTTCAGGTGCCTGGTGGCAGCACTAAATATGATTAATTTTGGAAGAAATTCAGTGTGCAGGCTTCTTTTGCAAACAGTAACAATATTAGAGGTATGCTACTCAATTTTCGGATTTTTTGGGGGGGCCAGTCTAATATATATAATCTAATATATATAATCTGAAATGAGAAAGGCACCTTTGGAGTGTATCTTTGTGGATTAGGCCTACGGAGGATACCACATTAAAGAAAACGCGCCGGCTGTCGTTACCCCATGCGGTGGTGTGGAAATTTGAAATTTAAGTTGTTGTTGTTATATATATATATATATATATATATATATATAATATATATAGCATGCAACATATGTATATATATATTTATATTATGTTATATTATGAGTATATAAGATATATATATATATAGAGTAGCACCTCTATATATATATAGCAGTATATATATATATATATTGTTATAATATACAATATATATATATATATATATATATATATATATTATATATTGTTAAAGAATATATATATATATATATATATATATATATATATATATATATATATTAAGGTATCAGTGTCCGTTACTTTTCTTTTGGTATCAGTATCAGTAAAAATGTGCTGATAACAAACTTAGATGGTGCAAGAAGGAATAGGTATTTTGGGGATGAGGTCATTAGTAAGGAGGAAGTAATGGGTAGAGTGAGAAAGTTGAAGAATGGTAAATCTGCAGGTATAGATGAAATTACTGGTGAAATGATCAAGAACGGAGGCGAGATGGTGATTGATTGGATTTGGAAGTTGTGTAATAAAGCGTTATGGAGGGTATAGTTCCAGGATTGGAGTGAGAGCGGGTAATAGTACCCTTATATAAGGGTAAAGGAGAAAAGGGGGAAATGTAGAAATTATAGGGGGAATAAGTTTATTGAGTGTTGTAGGCAAGGTATGGTATTTTTTGGTCGAAAGAGTGCCTAGAGACTGAGGGACTGATTGCGAAGAACAAGGTGCCGTTTGGGAAGGTAGAGGATGTGTGGATCAAATCTTTACATTGAAACAAATGATTGAGAAAATGAGGGAGAAGAAGAATAAATTATATTTAGGTTTTATGGATTTGCAACAGGCGTATGATAGAGTTAATAGGGAAGCTTTATGGCAGGTATTAGTGATATATGGTGTTGGTGCTTCTGAATGGAATCAAATGTATGTATGACGCTAGTGAAGCGTGTGGGCATCAAATGAAATAATGGTGATTGGTTTAGATTAATAGCGGAGTGAGACAGGGTTGTGTTATGTCCTTGGTTATTCAATTTTATATGGATGGGTTATGAAAGTATATAGGTGGGGATGGCAGGAAATGGTGTTAGAATGATGGAGAATGGAGATGAGTGGAGGGTGCCCTACCTATTATATGCGGATGATTTGGTTCTGTGTGGCTAATCTGAAGAGAGTTTGAGAGGATTGGTAGAGAGATTTGGCAGAGTATGTAAAAGGAGGGGTTTTAGTAAACGTAGATAAGAGTAAGGTTATGGCTGTGAGGACAGTCCTCAGTGTGAAGTTATGTTAGATGGTGAGCAGCTGGAACAGGTGTCTGAGTTTAAATATTTAGGGTATGTGTTGGATGAGAAGGGAACGGATGATGCAGAGTGTAGTAGGAAAGTTGTGAATGGCAGGAAGGTTGCTGGTGCAATTAAATTTGGTGAATGTAAAGGACTAAGTCTTGAGTGCGCTAGAGTCTTACATGAGGGTATGTTGTTACCTGTGTTATTGTATGGTAGTGAGACTATGGTCTGGAATAAGAAGTATAGATCTAAAAGTTCAATGTGCTCAGATGGACAATCTTAGCAATGCTAGGTGTGAGAAGAATTAATAAAAATGAGGAATGAAAGTATTAGAGAGTTGTGTGGTGTGAAAGAAAAGGGCAAATGAGAGAATAAATGAAAGTATGTTGAGATGGTTTGGTCAATGGAAAGGATGAATGATAGACGGTTGGTTAAGCGGATGTAGTGAGTGTGTTGGGAACCGACAGGCTGGGAGACCGAAAAGAAAGTGGATTGAGTCGGTGAAAGAATGTCTGAAGGAGAGAAATGTGAGTTTGGCAGAGGCGAGAATAAAGGTGCATGATAGGAGAGACTGGCGAGGTTTTTGTATAGGGGCATGGTTGTGGCCCACCTGGGCCAAGGGATGAACCCACATTGACGATACCATAGTGATTTTCTGTCTGTGACGAAGCCACTAATTAATGGTACAGAGGGGGCGGTAAAGGTTGGGCTTTTTCTGACATATTTGTCATACCCTACTGCTTTTCTTTTCCGATGCTTGTAGCGCTCCTTACTCCCACTCTTGGGAAAAAAAGGTAGATAAAGAAAGAATAAGAAAAAACTCTCTATGCAAAATATTTTTGAATTTTGGATAGTGAAATTTGACTGTTAATGTTTAGTGGCAATTGCTTACATTGTTATTTATGGTGCAACACACGCCGATTAGTCATTGCATGTGTCTATACTTCGTGTCCGATAAAATAGGGCAATGCGCAATTCCAATTCCTAACACTATCTGATGACAGGATTGTTAAGGTGTGCGTCTACAAAGGCAGAAGTGTTTACATTTTCATTTTAATTTTCTATATGCTTTATTATTATTATTAATTTTATTATTATTATTATTATTATTATTATTATTATTATTATATTTCATTTTTATTGCATTTCAGATAACATTAACTAGTAAAATACTTGATAAATATTTAAAAGTTTAAACATAAAATAAATTTGAAAATAGGGTTATTTAAGATGGCATCAACTAGACACAAAGATTTTCTAGTTTCACTTCAACCTGAGCTTTTAGGTTCAAATCTTCCCTCTAATGGAGAAGCTATGGGTGTAGTCTTATACTTACTTCAGCAAAAGAAGACTACTATCCGAAATGTAACAACCAAAGTTACTGAAATGGTCGAGCAATTCTGGGACATGGCCAGAATTCCGAAGATAAGAAAAGATACTATCATTACAAAAATGGAAAAGCTATGCAAAGATTACGAACTAGTGAAAAAAGGGAAAACTCGTCACTCTCCTGGGCAAATAGCACAAGAGGATGCATTCAAAAATCAAATGGAGAATCTTTTTGACATTGCTCATGCAGATGACAAATGAAGAAGATAAACCCTTTTTAATTGCCCAATGAGAGCCAGGTAGAAGAGGAAGAATGGGTAATACAGACAGAGCTCTGGCGAGAAAAGAGGTTAGAAAAACTGAAAGACAAGAACGAACTTTACAAAAGCTTCAGCATGCTAAAGATGATATAGCTACTTCATCTGCCGTTGTTCAACTAGAGTCAACAAGTAGTTCCTCTTCCACCAGTGATGATTGCAATTCCGACCATAAAGATGAAAATGTCCATGGAGCCGTTGGTGGGCAAAGACATCCACAACGAAAAAAGTAAAGAGAGCTAGAACCAATGTTATCACTCCTCCTTAGCAACAACTTTGAATAGAACTAAACTAACCGATCGTGCAGCTACATATGTTTTAATGGAAGCTGCAAGCTCTTTGGGTCATGATGCGAGCTTATTAAACATCAATCGGCCTTCAGTTCGTCGCCAAATTGGTTCTCACCTGAAAGATGAATTCAAGTCAGAAACTCCACTAATAGTTCACTGGGATGGTAAACTGATGAAGGATCTAACTTCCAAAGAAAATATAGATCGACTCCCGATCCTGATATTTGGGAAGAATACAATGCAGTTACTACATGTCGCAAAGTTGGGCAGTGCAACCGGTCTCAATATGGCTAATGCAGTAGTTGAGGCAATTGAAAATTGGAATCTTCGGGATCAGGTTGTAGGGATGACTTTTGACACAACAGCTTCAAATACTGGACGACACAAGGGTGCCTGCTTATAAGTTGAACAAAAACTTGAAAAGGAATTGCTACACTTTCCATGCCGACATCACATTTTGGAGCTTATTTTGCAAAATGTATTTTCAGAGGTTCTGGTCCCTTCATCTTCTCCCGAATTTGCCTATTCGAACGATTCCAGGCTAATTGGGAATACATTGATAGAGATAAATTCTTGACAGGAATATAATGTCCCACTATGCATGAGTTTTGGGCTGATATTAAAGAAGGATGTATTCGTTGGGCAGCAAGTGTGCTCCATGAGCGTCGGGATTACTGTGAACTGATTGAGCTGGTTATGATCTTTCTTGAGAGTATTACTTCTGGTGGTGTCCGGTTTTATGCTCCTGAACCCATGCATCTTGTAAGATGAATGAGTAAGATCATATACTCCCAGAAAGTATGGATGTTTCGAGGGCAATTTCATCTAACAAAATATTAAGTATCAGTGCTTGGGAAAATCTGTATTTTTGGAGTGAGAATTTATGCAAAGGTATGGACAGATGCAGCAACCCTGTAGCAGCTCCTAGGTATGATCTTCGTCTAATAAAAAACTTAAATTTGTATGACAAGATTGATTCAAATGTCGGAAATGCTGCTTTAAGTAAATTTTTACACCACCTTTGGTATCTCTGAAGAATTAATTGAACTCTTTTTTTTTTTTTTTTTCCTTTCAAAGGTACCCTCTGCTACAAAAAGGAAAATCGTCTCTGCTATTAAGGAAGGAGGTAGTGGGAGTGAAGACATTCAATCACCTCCTAAGATGGTCACAATCCCAAAGGCATCAGTGAACAGCAGCAATTTAGAGGACTTTGCGACAAAACGAACAATTAAATTCTTTGAAAAACTGCACCTGAAGAGCGACTTTTTAGATTTTGATCCTGAATCATGGCTAGAAAGAGAAGGTTATAAAACTGAAGTAGAAAAATAACAATAATGGGACAAACCAGGCAACAATGAGTGGTTTGGGGTCATTGTGCAAAATTTTCTAATTGAGTAAATCGAGAAATATTTCATAGAGTGGTTTTTAGAACCATAGGAACAGATTCGAAGAGTTGGAGTAAGATATTTTTGATTTTTTTTGTTCGTAGGATTTTATAAAAAAAAATTATATATATACTACGTATATATATATATATACTTATACTCTATATATATATATATATCTATATATATATATATATATATATCTCCTGCCTGCTACTCTCATATATTTACTATATATATATATAAGGAATGAGCTCGTATATCAGATGTCACAGTTTGATTCCCAGAAGAAGTAACTATGAAGAGAAATTTCCCCTCCTGATCATGGGGGGAAAAAATGGGTTCTTTCACTCAGACAGTCAAATATAAAGAATAGGCATAGGGCTACAGTGCCCCCAAAAATTTTGATGTCAAAATTTTATCAAAATTTGAATATAGGTCCCTAAATGCTTGCATACTTTGATGTGAAGCTGTAGACCAATCTGGCCTACATATCTGGCTTTGCAGTTAGCACACTTGAAGATATAAACTACCGAAGAATCTTTGCAAGCGAGGCTGGGAATTCTTAGGAACCTTAAAAAGGAGCCCACTTAGGAGGAGTTTGCAGGAATCAGCAACACCAGCTATATAGGCCAGACTGTTCTACAACTTCACATCAGAGTCTCCAAGCATTTAGGAACCTCCTACAGAACTGTTAGGCCTGACACGCAAAGAACACTCAGCAATCAGGGACAACTCTTACTTTCTGGATCATCCAGCCTCAATGTAGAACTTTCGGGTTTCTCTGCTCTAACTTTTAAGTTACATAGAAAAGTGTTGGAGTCCTTATATATTAAAAACTTTGTCACCTTCAATGAATGACAACACTTTTTTCAAGCACTTTACATTGTGTAACATTGCCTTCATCGATTGTTCATTGCCAGCTGTTTCACTTTTATTTTTTTTTAAATATTATTATTATTAACTATTATTATTATTATTAATTATTAATTATTATTATTATGATAGTTGGTTTTTATGATTATGATTGCAATTATTGCCACATTGTAAACTGTAAATTATTGTATATTGTTTTTTATAAAGTAATCATTTCTGTATTCTAATTATTTATACAACTCTTTGCTGTCATCAATTTCCTCTCATTTTATTTTCCACTCTTTTGTTTTGCTTCATCACTTGTGCCTCGACAACCAACTAATTTCTCTCTCACCTTTCTTCCATTCTCACTTTATTTCACTTGTCGTTATGTTACAATGTTCTCACAGTGAAGGTAAAATTTTCAGTTTCACTTCGTGTTATATTATTTTTGTAATATTATATTTATTTTTCTAATTTTTATTTTGTTTAATGTGTTTTAATTAGTATTTCATTTTATTATTTTAGATTAGCTGATGATAAATCTTAGTGATTCAAATGTTTCTGGAATTGAATTAAAAGAATGTTCGCTGTCTCTTTGCCCATACTCTTCATTATATATATATATATATATATATATATATATATATATTTCTACCATATATGCTGCACTATATATATAATATATATAACTTTCACCATATATATACTTATATATATATATATATATATATACCTCTCTCTATATCTGTATACTACTCTCATATATATATATATATAACATTCTCTTTTGCTAAAATAGAATCCCATATCAGGAGTTGAGATCGCACAATGGTAGAACATCTTGAATCTACAGAAGGTTGAAGCAGAGGCAAGGTTAGAAACAAGAAAATATGAGCAATGAAAGTCATGGACATCAACTGTCCCAGTCAAATGAGTAAATAGGCACAATCTCAATATGCATGCAAGATCCACACGACACTCTAGGGCTTGATATTGACAGTTAAAGAAAAAAACACAGCCCAAAGGTACATACCCACACTACAAGCATAAGTTTATTATTACGTGCTGACCCATAGCATAGTCTCATAATACCACAGGTGACAGTGAAAATATATACATGATGTCCTTGAACCAATACATGCATCTATCAATCGCTGTAAAATATTTACAGAATAGGTCACCTCTTTTCTTCCTGTGACAAACCATTCTAAAAATTGTACCTATTAATGAATGGTGTTGCCACCCAAGATGGCATCAACAACTTATTTCGTACTGTGATACTAATTCTCAAGATCCATGGTCTATTACAAAGGAATTTATTAGTCTCTATTGCTCCAGGAAGATGCAAATATCTTGTAGACTTGTATCATCAACTAACAAGAAAATTCACTCTACAAAGCATTCATAACTCCCATGACTTATATAGCTCTTTACCTCAAAATAAGAGAATCTGTCTTGTTGCTTTGGTGCACTCTCTCTCAGCACCTCTATGTCTTGCCTTAAAATAAGTTTTGATCCTTGCATCCAAACATAGATAAGCCATATACTGATTCGCAGCATAATGAGACCTAAATCTTTCATGGTTTAGGCTCAAGTCAGTCTAATTCAAATAATTAAACACAATTTGAGTAAAACCTAAGAAGACCTTACTTTTTACTATAAATCATGCAGTTATCTTTTGTGCAGAAGTTTATCAAGGTCATTGAATCTTTTTACATCCATCATTACTCTTACTAGGGAAGTAATACTTTAGTATCATCTACAATCCCTAGATTAAAACTAACATTTAAGGAACATATTCACAAATCATTTTATATATAGAACAATAGTGGCACAGCACTGAACCCTGTGGGACACCACTCTTCACTCCTTTCTCATGATGACTTGTACTTGTTTAGTAAATTACACACATGTCTTCAATTCCATTAGCTCTTAAATCAACCATGTACTACTCTACATCATACATTGTAATTACTCTGGTCTCACTATTGTCTCTGATAAGGTTCCCACCATGATGAGATCTTATCAAAAACTTCACTAAGTCTAATATATATCAACAGATTGAAGTCTATTCATTATGAATCTGTAATGTATTCCCATAAATTCTAAATGATTTGTCTGAATGATCTACCATAAACCATGCTGAGATTCTCTAAAAAGTATCTTGTTATGTCCAAATGTTTCTTAATGAGCTCTTTGTGCTTTCATCACTTTTGTGAATTTTTACTCTGACATTTCCCAAATCTTCATACTACCTTTCTTCCACAAATAGGCTCAACATACAGTTTCCAATTCTCTGAGCAGTACCTCACCCAATGTTCATAGATCTATCTAAAAAATCAAATACAGTGCCTCTGCACTGCTTTGTCTACTACCTTCTTCAATTCATATATGTTCTTCTACAAATCAGGACACATTTTTGTGGTACATTAGAATTCTTCTTTTACTTCAAATTCAAATTTTATTTATTACATGAATACTAGAACTAATAGTCTAAACTATTAACTAATATTTTCTCGGTAAACATTGATGCAAAATAAACATTGAAAATGTTAACCAATTCCTTATCTGAACTTACTAAATTTTTATCAATTATAACTGAACAAATTTCACTATTCTTACTTTTAAATTTATAAAAGATAAAATTTTTGGGGTTCTTTTTACTATTCCTTGCTAAATTAATTTCTGCCACTCTCTTTGACTTTTCTATTGACTAGTTAAGTTTGTTTCTAATTTTCCTATAACTTTCTAAATCTTTCTACCTACTACTATCGTTGAATATTTTAAAACATCTACGCTTTTCATTGAATTTTTCTCTATTCCACTAAGTAGATTTTCTCTTTGCCACCCTATCTGCTATCAAACTTAATAATCTGTACAATATTTTCACTTGGTCTGGAAAACATACCCGTAATAACACTTTCCTCTGCCTATAGTACTTACTGCTTTAAGCAAAAAAATTCCCCCCATTTAAGGGATATAGAGGTTAAGGGGTAATATATTATATAGGTATATATATCCCGTACTGTATATATATATATATATATATATATATATATATATATATATATATATATATATATATATATATATATATATATATATATATATATATATATATATATATATACTGAAGTGTATACAGTATATATATATATATATACCAGTATATATATATATATATATATATATATATATATAATATATATATATATATTATATATATATATATATATATATATATATATATATATATATATATACTATATATATATATATATACCTCTTATATATATATATATGCTCTGCTGTGTACATACTATATATATATATATATATATATATATATATTTTTATTTTTTTTAAAACATGAGGTGTCAAATGTCAGAAGCATTTAACAAAATATTTATTATTTTTTGTTGGTAACTTTTATAAGAATTAGAATAATTTTCACATATTTTTGTTTTAAAATAGAGAAAATGAGTAATAAATTCTGAATTCAAAACAAAATACAAAGTAATAAAATAATCAACAAATTTAAAAAAAATTTAAAAAATTCTATAAAAGTCGTTTAAATTTTCAGATTAATTTTAAGGCAATATAAGAACCAATGCAGCTACTTGAAATAGTAAGTTAGATTATCACCTTCAACATGATCAGAATAAATGAAAGGAATGAATAAATATACTGTATACCGTATAAATACGGTAAATACTTATTATTATTATTAGGTGAAATAGTTTTACATAAAAACTGTAAATAAGTTAGATTAAAATATATTTTTTAAAAATTGGTATTACTATAGCGTAAAATATTTTAAAACTTTATTTCCAATTTTTCTTATTTTTACTCTTGCAGTATTAACGATTGTCAAACAAAATTGTACCAGAGGATAACTACTATAACAACTACTATTACTACTACAACTATTACAGCAAACATATAAAACAAGGGAAAGATTAACGAAGGGAAAAAACTTGACTGAAAGAAACTTGTTTCATATTCCAACTTCTGAGAGTTATAGTCCCCATTTTCTTTGGTACCTCATTTTTCACACAAAATGCAAACAGGTTAAGAATGTAATCTTATTTATAAGAATAATTTAAATTTTAATTAACTAACTTATTTATGGTATTTATATATTAATTCATTTATTTATTTATTTATTTACAGGGCTTCCTTAACTACATATCAAAGGATAACTCAAATGCTTAAGATTCAGCAACTGTATTTTGAATACCGTATATTCAAGTGATCAATTTCAATCCATTATTTTTGTAACCAATGTTCCTTATCAATTAGAATGTTGAGTTACATCTAGTAATTTACCAAGGATTAAAAATAGCTAAAATTTCCCAAACAAATTAATAAGAAAGTCATATCATTGTAATTGTATTAATATTATAAAAATATTCCTAGTAGTGTACAGCAATTTTAAGACAAAGATATACAGTAAATTCTCTTACATAAAGTTTAGTTATTAAAGGATGACACAAAATTAGCTCATCCTAAAAATGTTCAATACCTTGCCTAATGTATTGTATGTATGTGATACATTAATTAAAGTTATATCCCACTTTGAGCCTATTTAACTAATTTTCTTAACTATAACAAACTTTATTTCATTCATTCTTATAAAATAAATAAATAATAAAAATATTCACTTTCTTTTTTATTGATATACTTATGAGAGACATCAAATATCCGATAATCAAACTGAAATTAATGCTAGATGCAGGTACAGGATACAGATACTCCTCATTTGTGTGAATCTATATGAACATACAAAATGGCAGAGAAAAAATAAATTGCACAAGATGGAAGTGAAGGTGAAGAAATTAATGGGAGGAATATTTAACTTATAGTTCCTACCAATAATAATAATAGAAATAATACACAAATAACATAGTAAATACTGTTATATACATTTTTGTATCTCACTTCCTTGATCTAGAATAAAGACTGTAAAGTCACTTCTAATTTCTTATATCCCATTTATAACTAAAAATATATGGTACATCAGAAATATATGTATTTTCAATGGATTGACAAATCCTATTTAGTATCAGTTGAGATGTGCATAGTTGGGATAAATAATCTTCAGCCATTGTCTATTCATATTTTAAGATTATAAAAACTTCAAATGTATTATTAAATGCAGATCTAAAAATAATAAATAATATTATGGAATTTTTAAAAACAGAAATATACTGCTGTTGATATAACATAGGCCTACCCATGTATATATATCAAATGTCTGGAAGAAAAAGTTATAAAGATAAATTACAATATGTTATGAAGTTAATTAGGGCTAGGACTGCAGAGCTGGAGTTAGAGGCACAAAGTTTTCATGGAGCCAGTGCTGGAGCAAAAATAATTTTTGAGGTGAGGCAGAAGTCAAGTGTCGCATGATTTTAAATGATGGAGCTTTAGCTGGAGACAGATAATTTTAAATTTGATGGGAGTCAGATCCAGAGTTCGGTATTTTAAAATGAAGCTGAAGTTAGAGCTGGCAAAAATATTATCAACTCTGCTGCCCAGGTTCAAATACCATTGTTTATGATTCCTTGTGGTTCTACAGAATTTTTAAACATTAAATGAATAGACTCAAACCCTCAAAAATAAACAATTGATACTAAAAGAAAAACATGACCATAGAAAACCATTTATATTTAAAATACCATCCACATATTTGTGATTAATAAATGATAAATTATTAACAAACCGCAGAGATATGAAAACTCAGAAAACTATAAAAAATTTCAAACATTATTAAAACTTATTATTATTATTATTATTATTATTATTATTATTATTATTATTATTATGTTGCTTTGAATGACTAGAAATTTTAACAACTGAAGTAAGCACTGCAATTCTAAAGAAAATTAAATACTTGTCCCTAACCTGATGTGTGACATTTTAACATTATGTCAGCATAGTCTGCGATTAAAAAGGCACAGACTAAAAGTACCAAAAGATGAGTCTCAGCTGCGATGAAGTAAAGCTCATCACACACCAGAGTATCTCTGGCACTAAAAGATGAACAGATAGTGATATTATCCATATTATCGAATATCTTTTATATATATATATATATATATATATATATATATATATATATATATATATATATATATATATATATATATATATATAGTTTATGATGGAGTGGAGTCAGAAGTATGGGCCATAATTTAACTTCGAAAAATAAGTGCAAACTTTGTCTTTCAACAATTATAAATTTCTTTAATATGAAAATTTTTCTTATTAGTAAACAGAATTTACATTTAGGCACCAAAGATTTTATTATATATACTATATATCGGTATATAGTAACATATAGCTCTTTTCAAATGGTTATTAGAAAGAACTTATGACAACATTCACATTTATAACCCGATTATTTTATTTGTACGAGTTTTTGCCTATTCTTATTATAATGATTTGCAAGGAATATTTTTACATTTTTAAATCTTCAATGGTCAAAAAATGGCAGAAGTTTCATTGTCTTTCTTATGGATATTAGCCCTTATAAAAAACATATAGTTTATTTTTCCTTAATCAAACCTCTTTCCTTTAAATGTTGTTTTAAAAGTTTATGATGGTTAAATAGGAACATAAAACTTTTATTTAGATATTAAATTCTGTTTAGGTTAAATGTTAAAAAAATTTATAGTCAAAAAAATAAAATAGTTTCAATTATATGAAAAAAATTATAAATAAATATTTTCATGAAAATTTTAAGGAAGCCTTGTACGTAGGTTAGTACATGGAAAAACTGTACCAACCTTCCTGGAAAATTAATATCTGCCTTTCAAAAATCTATTAGTCATGAAAGGTTTTTTTAAGACTCTTAAACAGCTTGCATCAGTACCATATACATAGTTTTATTTCAATACAAAGAATTTTTATAGAGGTCTAAATACCATAGTATATTATAATAAATGTACCGTAACTTGCAGCAATATTTAATCTCCATATATATATATATTAGATATATAATTTTTCAGAGCAAAATGCAAAGTTTAAGAAAAAGCAATATCAAACAGGAAAAGAAAGGAGTTTAAATAATCATATATATAACAGATAGCGTCCAAAGTACTGCATCACATTCCCATCCATACAAACAAAGTACAGTAGCTAATTTATTGATCATAATAGATTGAATAAAAGGCTGGTAATCTCAGGACCTTTTGACTTTGAAGAAAGAATGAAACAGTATATATCGGGTATTCCCATATATTGATTAGATTTAATAAAATTCTCAGAACCTATAGCTATATGAAAAGCATTCCAAATGGCAATTAATCATATATGGTAAGTAAAATAAATCTCAAATTTTAAGGAATATGAAAGTATAAAATAGGGCTTGAGGAATCTTTTTAAAGAAGTGTTTCTACATTCCCAAAAAACATTTTCCCAAGACAAAATGCCATTAAAATTTACATTTATCTACAAAGTAATAAAATTTGTCTTCGGTAGCGAAATAAAAGATTTTTAGCATTCGATATTAATTAATTATATATATATATATATATATATAATATATATATATATATATATAATATATATATATATATATATATATATAATAATATATATATATATAATATATATATATATAGCTACTGTATTACTATATTATATATATAAATATATATATATATATATATAATTATATATATATAATATAACTATATATATTATAATATATATATTATACTATATATATATTATATATATATATATATATATACTAAATATATATATATAATGGACTAAAGAGTAGGAGAAAAAGAGAGACAATTTAACTATTATTAAACATCATTGGATTAAATTTGGTTACCAAAATAAAATTATATTTTGCTAGAACTTTCATTTTACATTTTTTACCCCCATGTGAAGTGTCAAATGGAGAGAGAAACAAAAATAGGAACCACAGAGCTTGCATCTGTTTATACCTTCACATGATGATTTACCAGTTTTCATATAATTTTACCTTTGAATCTCTT
>JABUQX010086087.1:12500-30367 GCA_015478945.1 Trachelipus rathkii | reverse complement strand
GAATTAGCTGTAAGAAAATAAAACTTGTAAAGAATAAACCATTTCTCAATCAACCTTAAAGAAGCGGTCCTAAGCACCCAGCTTCAATATATATATATATATATATATATATATATATATATATATATATATATATATATATATATATATATATATATATATATATATATATATATATATATATATGTTCATACCTATATATATAATAATATATATATATATATATATTTAAGTAGTGATGCGACAGTCTCACCTCCTACAGCTTTTTCTCAAAAAGTATAAGAGATATAGGTCTGAAACTTGGAATATAATGTATGTATGGGATAAGCTCGAATCCGTGTAAATTTCAAGTCTGTAGGATGTATATAGAGGGGGGTCACCCCCGAGAGCGTAGCCGCTACGCCTGCGTTTATACCCTTTTGGTTTTCCAAACCCGAGATTGAGTTAAGCCTAACGAGAGTTAGGCTCAAGCGTGATGACGTAATCTCGTCGCAGACGAGATTACGTCAGCGCGTGAGCGCGCGCGTACGCATACACATACACCCAATGTTATTATTATTATTATTACGTCGAAGATTCGATTCTCGAAGAGAATCGAATCTGAGTCGAAAAACGATCCCTGTAAGGGATCGTTTTTTACGCACGACGCCTTTGCCTTCCGCCGAGGTTGCTTCTTCGCATCCGGTTCTGAATCCGATATATATCTACATGGGTTAGAGTTATCGTATTGGGTTAAAATTTGGAGGGGTGTTAGAGGGTGATGTAAGCTCATCGTAGACGTGATTACGTACCCCTGCGTCTCCCCGTAAGGGGGACCCCACCCCCTTCATACATTAAATATTGACGTAGAAGACTGAAACGTGGAGACAGGATGGAGGAGTTGGAGTCTGAGACGGAGTTGGAGGTTGATTCGGTTTCGGAGTCCAGAGACCCCACCGGAGGGGGGTCTCAGTTTGAAAAAAAGAAGAAGAAATGCATGGAATGCAAAACAGAGGAAGGAGGAGGAAAGAAGAAGAAAGGAAGAAGGAGGAGGAAAGGAGGAAGGAAGAAGAATGAAGAATGAGGAGGAGGCTGAGAAGGATTCAGAATCGGTAGTGGCACCGGTGCTGGAGCCGGTGCAGTGCCGAGTTAATAAACATTCGTATAACAACAATGTTGGTGTCTTTATATATGTTATTGGATCTGTAGATTTCGAAAATAATGGTTTCAGAACCATCAAGAAAAAAAAATTAAATAAATAAATAAATAAATAAATAAAATTTCTTATTCTTTTTGTTTATAACTTACAAATTTACGTTTTTACATACCCTAAAGCAGTAAATCACTAAATCAAACCACTATCCAACCTCCCTCCTGACCATCTGTGATCTATTGATCTATTGATTAAGGTCAAATTTTTACTAAAATTGTAACGATTTACATACCCTAAAGCAGTAAATCACTAAATCAAACCACCAACCAGCCACCATCCCATCTCCCTCCTGTCTGTCCCTGGTCTATTGATCTATTGATCTATTGATTAAGGTCATATTTTTTACTAAAATTGTAACGTTTTACATACCCTAAAGCAGTAAATCAGTAAATCAAACCACCATCCAACACCATCCACCTACCCTCCTGAACAGTTGTGATCTATTGATCTATTGATCTATTGATTGAAGTCATATTTTGTATAATGTAGTTTTACATACCCTAAATCAGTAAATCAGTAAATCAAACCACTATCCAACCTCCCTCCTGTCTGTCCCTGGTCTATTGATCTATTGATCTATTGATTAAGGTCATATTTTTACTAAAATTGTAACGTTTTACATACCCTAAAGCAGTAAATCAGTAAATCAAACCACTGTCCAACTACCATCCAACCACCTACCAGTCCAGTTGTGATCTATTGATCTATTGATCTATTGATTCAAGTCACTTTTCGAGTATCATTTTGGATAAACATAACATAAAATCAAGTTCTTTATACAAAGATCAATCAATATATGTCAACGTAACAAAGTTTTCACATTAATAAAACTTACTTAGCATCATCTAAACTAAGAATATAATACACAATGACAAAAACTAACACACCTTACACACGAATAAACTACTAACATTAACAAAGTTCCACACTTAACAACACTAAAGTAACTAGCATAACATCTAAAGACGTACCCTATTCACACTTTGTCAAGCATATCTCTAACATAACAATGTTAATTTTACATTAACATGGTAATATTTAACAAAAATTTACCATAACCTTGTCTAATTATCATACTGATCAACGAATATACTCTAACATAATAAGGTTTCCACATCAATAAAGCTAACATGGTGTAACATGAACTAAGAAAATAATGTACAAAGACAAACCTAACACAACTTACACATGAATAAACTGTTAACATTAACAAAGTTCCACACTTAACACCACTAAAGTAACTAACACTGCACGCAAAACGTAACCTATTCTTACTTTTCAAGCATATCTCTAACATATTATCGTTAACCTTACACTGACACAGTAACATTTAGCAAAAATTTATCACAACATTGGTTAATTATCATACTGATCAACGAATATACTCTAACATAATAAGGTTTCCACATCAATAAAACTAACACGGCGTAACATGAACTAAGAAAATAATGTACAAAGACAAACCTAACACAACTTACACACGAATAAACTGTTAACGTTAACAAAGTTTCACACTTAACAACAATAAAGTAACTAACATAACATTCAAAAAACGTAACTTATTCACACTTGCTCAAGCATGTCTCTAACATAACAATGTTAATTTTACATTAAATATCATAATCCCCAACGAATAATTGCAAACATAACAAAGTTTATCCATACATAACATAAAAATAACAAAGTTTTTCCAACATAACATAAAAATAAGTTCTTTGAATAAAATATCATGGTAAAGTGTAATAGTTTACCGAATTTAAAGCAGTAAATCAGTAAATCAAACCACCCGTCCCCTCCCCCTCCTACCCACCCGTCCACGACCTTTTGATCTATCGATCTAATGATTCAGGTCACATATCGAGTACCATTTCGGATAAACATAGTACAAAATAAGTTCTTTATATACTAACCAACGAATATATGCTAACGTAACATTGTTTCACATTAATAAAGCTAAAATAACATAACCTAAACTAAGAATATAATGCACAATGACAAAAACTAACACACCTTACACGAATAAACTACTAACATTAACAAAGTTCCACATAACAACACTAAAGTACCTAGCACAGCATACAAAACGTAACCCATTCACACTTTTAATATATCTCTAACATATCAATGTTAATTTTACATTAACACTATTGATTTACGTCGCATTTCGAGTATCATTTCGAATAAACATAGCACAAAAATGAGTTCTTTATATACTAACCAGCGAATATATGCTAACATAACAATGTTTTCACATTAATAAAGCTAACATAGCATCATATGAACTAAGAAAATAATGTACAACGACAAACTAACACAACTTACGCGCTAATAAACAGTTAACATTAACAAAGTTTCCACACTTAACACCAGTAAAAGTAACTACCATTGCGTACAAAACGTAACCTATTCATACTTTTTCCAAGCATATCTCTAACATATTAACGTTAATCTTTACATTGACACATTAATATTTAACAAAAATTTATCATAACCATGTCTAATTATCATACAGACTGACGAATAACTGTAAACATAACAAAGTTTTATCCTAAACATAACATAAAAATAAGTTCTTTGAATAAAATATCATGGTAAAGTGTACTACTTTACCGAATTTAAAGCAGTAAATCAGTAAATCAGTAAATCAAACCGCCCGTCCCCGCTCCGCCCCATCCTACCCATCCTGTTCATGACCTTTTTGATCTATTGATCTATTGATTAATGTCATATTTCGAGTATCATTTCGACTAAACATAACACAAAAATAAGTTTTTTATATACTAACCATCGAATATATGCTAACGTAACAGAGTTTTTACATTAATAAATCTAACATAACATAACCTGAACTAAGAATATAATGTACAACATTAACAAAGTTCCGCACTTAACAATAATTCACTAACATTAACAAAGTTCCATAACATAAGTAAAGTACCTAACACTTCGTACAAAACGTAACCTATTCCCTTGTTCAAGCTTATCTCTAACTTGCTTATCATTGTTCGTTTTACACGACATTATCCGTAATATTCAAAAAATTTAGTATAACCCTGTCTAATCATCATACTGACAACGAATATAATGCTAACGTTCCGAATTTTTAACATCAACTTCGTAATATTTTAACAAAAATTCATCATAACCTCGTCTAAATATCATAATCCCCAACGAATAATTGCAAAGACAACAAAGTTTTAACTAACCATAACATAAAAATAACAAAATTTTATCCTGACATAGCATAAAAATAAGTTCTTTGAATAAAATATCACAGTAAAGGTCTATAGTTTACTGATTTTAAGGCAGTAAATCAGTAAATCAAACCATCCAACTCAGCAGTCCCCTACCCATCCATTCGCCTATGATCTATTGATCTAAGTCTGATTTCGAGTATCATTTTGGATAAACATAACATAAAAATAAGTTCTTTATATACTGACCTACGAATATATGCTTACGCAACAAAGTTTTAGCTTCAATAAAGCTAACATATCATAACCTGAACTAAGAATATATAATGTACAAATGCAAACCTAACATACCTCGCATATGAATAACCCGCTAACATCCTGAACATGTCGGGAACATGTCGAGTATTGTATGACCTGTTAGCTACTTTACCTTTGATAAGTAGGGAATTTTCAGGATGTTAGCGGATTATTCATATGCGAGGTATGTTAGGTTTGCATTTGTACATTATATATTCTTAGTTCAGGTTATGATATGTTAGCTTTATTGAAGCTAAAACTTTGTTGCGTAAGCATATATTCGTAGGTCAGTATATAAAGAACTTATTTTTATGTTATGTTTATCCAAAATGATACTCGAAATATGACTTAGATCAATAGATCATAGGCGAATGGATGGGTAGGGGACTGCTGAGTTGGATGGTTTGATTTACTGATTTACTGCTTTAAAATCAGTAAACTATAGACCTTTACTGTGATATTTTATTCAAAGAACTTATTTTTATGCTATGTCAGGATAAAATTTTGTTATTTTTATGTTATGGTTAGTTAAAACTTTGTTGTCTTTGCAATTATTCGTTGGGGATTATGATATTTAGACGAGGTTATGATGAATTTTTGTTAAAATATTACGAAGTTGATGTTAAAAATTCGGAACGTTAGCATTATATTCGTTGTCAGTATGATGATTAGACAGGGTTATACTAAATTTTTTGTTAAATATTACGATGTTAATGTAAAATTAACAATGATATGTTAGAGATATGCTTGAAAAAAGTGGGAATAGGTTACGTTTTGTACGAAGTGTTAGGTACTTTACCGTTGTTAAGTGCGGAACTTTGTTAATGTTAGTAGTTTATTAGTACGTATGGTGTGTTAGTTTTGTCGTTGTACATTATATTCTTAGTTCAGGTTATGTTATGTTAGATTTATTAATGTAAAAACTCTGTTACGTTAGCATATATTCGATGGTTAGTATATAAAAAACTTATTTTTGTGTTATGTTTAGTCGAAATGATACTCGAAATATGACATTAATCAATAGATCAATAGATCAAAAGGTCATGAACAGGATGGGTAGGATGGGGCGAGGCGGGGACGGGTGGTTTGATTTACTGATTTACTGATTTACTGCTTTAAATTCGGTAAAGTAGTACACTTTACCATGATATTTTATTCAAAGAACTTATTTTTATGTTATGTTTAGGATAAAACTTTGTTATGTTTACAGTTATTCGTCAGTCTGTATGATAATTAGACATGGTTATGATAAATTTTTGTTAAATATTAATGTGTCAATGTAAAGATTAACGTTAATATGTTAGAGATATGCTTGGAAAAAGTATGAATAGGTTACGTTTTGTACGCAATGGTAGTTACTTTACTGGTGTTAAGTGTGGAACTTTGTTAATGTTAACTGTTTATTAGCGCGTAAGTTGTGTTAAGTTTGTCGTTATACATTATTTTCTTAGTTTATATGACGCTATGTTAGCTTTATTAATGTGAAAACATTGTTATGTTAGCATATATTCGCTGTTTAGTATATAAAGAACTCATTTTTGTGCTATGTTTATTAGAAATGATACTCGAAATGTGACGTAAATCAATAGTGTTAATGTAAAATTAACAATGATATGTTAGAGATATGCTTGAAAAAGTGTGAATGGGTTACGTTTTGTATGCTATGCTAGGTACTTTAGTGTTGTTAAGTGTGGAACTTTGTTAATGTTAGTAGTTTATTCGTGTGTAAGGTGTGTTAGTTTTTGTCATTGTGCATTATATTCTTAGTTCTGGTAATGCTATGTTAGCTTTATTAATGTGAAAACAATGTTACGTTAGCATATATTCGTTGGTTAGTATATAAAGAACTTATTTTTGTACTATGTTTAACCGTAATGGTACTCGATATGTGACCTGAATCATTAGATCGAAAGATCAAAAGGACATGGACAGGATGGGTAGGGAGGGGACAGGGAGGGGATGGGTGATTTGATTTACTGATTTACTGCTTTAAATTCGGTAAACTATTACACTTTACCAAGATATTTTATTCAAAGAACTTATTTTTATGTTATGTTTGGATAAAACTTTGTCATTTTTATGTTATGTTTGGATAAAACTTTGTTATGTTTGCACCTATTTGCTGGGGATTATGATATTTTAATGTAAAATTAACATTGTTATGTTAGAAACATGCTTGAGCAAGTGTTAATAAGTTACGTTTTTGAATGTTATGTTAGTTACTTTACTGTTGTTAAGGGTGAAACTTTGTTAACGTTGACCGTTTATTCCTGTTTAAGATGTGTTAGGTTTGTCTTTGTACATTATTTTCTTAGTTCATGTTACGCCGTGTTAGTTTTATTGATGTGGAAACCTTATTATGTTAGAGTATATTCGTTGATCAGTATGATAATTAACCAATGTTGTGATAAATTTTTGCTAAATGTTACTGTGTCAGTGTAAGGTTAACGATAATATGTTAGAGATATGCTTGAAAAAGTAAGAATAGGTTACGTTTTGCGTGCAGTGTTAGTTACTTTAGTGTTGTTAAGTGTGGAACTTTGTTAATGTTAACAGTTTATTCATGTGTAAGTTGTGTTAGGTTTGTCTTTGTACATTATTTTCTTAGTTCATGTTACACCATGTTAGCTTTATTGATGTGGAAACCTTATTATGTTAGAGTATATTCGTTGATCAGTATGATAGTTAACCAATGTTGTGATAAATTTTTGTTAAATATTACCATGTTAATGTAAAATTAACATTGTTATGTTAGAGATATGCTTGACAAAGTGTGAATAGGGTACGTCTTTAGATGTTATGCTAGTTACTTTAGTGTTGTTAAGTGTGGAACTTTGTTAATGTTAGTAGTTTATTCGTGTGTAAGGTGTGTTAGTTTTTGTCATTGTGTATTATATTCTTAGTTTAGATGATGCTAAGTAAGTTTTATTAATGTGAAAACTTTGTTCCGTTGACATATATTGATTGATCTTTGTATAAAGAACTTGATTTTATGTTATGTTTATCCAAAATGATACTCGAAAAGTGACTTGAATCAATAGATCAATAGATCAATAGATCACAACTGGACTGGTAGGTGGTTGGATGGTAGTTGGACGGTGGTTTGATTTACTGATTTACTGCTTTAGGGTATGTAAAACGTTACAATTTTAGTAAAAAATATGACCTTAATCAATAGATCAATAGATCAATAGATCACAACTGGACAGGAGGAGATGGATTAATTGGCTTCTGATTTGATGATTGGTCAGCTGATTTACTGCACTTTAGGGTATGTAAAACGTTACAATTTTAGTAAAAAATATGACCTTAATCAATAGTCAATAGTCGTAAATCAACTGTGCTTTATTGCGTTGGGTGGATAATATTGGTTGGACAGTGGTTTGATTTCAGTGATTTTGTTACTGCTAGAGGTATGTAAAACGTTACAATTTAGTAAAAATATGACCTTAATCAATAGATCAATAGATCAATAGACCAGGGACAGACAGGAGAGATGGGATGGTGGCTCAGTTGATGAACAGTTAGTGATTTACTGCTTTAGGGTATGTAAAACGTTACAATTTTAGTAAAAATTTGACCTTAATCAATAGATCAATAGATCACAGATGGTCAGGAGGGAGGTTGGATAGTGGTTTGATTTAGTGATTTACTGCTTTAGGGTATGTAAAACATAAATTTAAGTTATAAAAAAAAGAATAGGAAATTTTATTTATTTATTTATTTATTTATTTATTTTTTTTCTTGATGGTTCTGAAACCATTATTTTCGAAATCTACAGATCCAATAACATATATAGAACACCAACATTGGTACGTTATACACAGATGTTTGTGCTCAACTTGCCGGCAGCTCAGCACCAATTTTCTAGCTCTGAATCTTCTGCTCCTCTTATAATTCTTCTCTTTATTTTCTATCTTTATATCTTCTTCACTTTCTTTACTATATATATCCACTCTGTTTGTTTGCATTCCATGCATTTCTTCTTCTTTTTTCAAACTGGGCCTCAGGTGCGGGATTCTGGACTCGAACCGAATCCACCTCCAACTCCGTCTCAAATATTTCTCATCTATCTCAAGTTTCAGTCTTCTACGTCAATATTTAATGTATGAAGGGGGTGGTTACCACATACGAGGACGCGAAGGCTGTATCGTCTACGATAGGCCCCATCAGCCTCTAACATCCCTCAAATTTTTAACCCAATACGATAACTCTAACCCCCCATGCGATATAACTCGGACAGAACGGATGTCGTGAAGCTAGGAAACTTGGCTACTCATTTGGCGCGGAGGAGGCAAGCGTCATTGTAAAGAACGGTCCCTGCAGGGGATCGTTTTCAGCTCAATTCGTTCTACTGAGAGATCAGATCTTTAAACCTCGTAATCAGCCTTCAATAATATGTGCTGTTCCAGATTGTGTGTGTGCGTGCATAGCTCTCACGCCAGCGGCACTAATCGTCTGCGACGAGATTACGTCATCATATAGCTCAACCTAACTCTCGTTAGGCCTAACTCAATCTCGGGTTTGGAAAGCCAAAAGGGTATAAACGAGTAGCGGCTACGCTCTCGGGGGTGACCCCCTCTATATACATCCTACAGACTTGAAATTTACACGGATTCATGCTTATCCCATACATACATTATATTCCAAGTTTCAGACCTATATCTCTTATACTTTTTGAGAAAAAGCTGTAGGAGGTCAAACTGTACCATCACTACAGCGATTAATCGAATGTTAATTATTGTAATTATTTTCTTTCGATTACAAAAAAATGCCAGTCAGGATGAGTGATTTACTATCACATCACTTGGATAGTGAAAAAAATATCATCATACACCTATCTAATATATATATATATATATATATATATATATATATATATATATATATATATATATATATATATATATATATATATATATATATATATATATTTATATAATAACTCTTTATACTGCTGCTATATACTATATATATAACATATGGATGTTAATCACAACCAATAACAAAATATGTGAAATATACCTTCTTCTCTCTGCATAATAATAATGTAACCAATAATATATATATATATGTATATATATAATATATATATATATATATATATATCTATATATATATATCTATATATATATATATATATATATATATATATATATATATATATATATATATATATATATATATATATATATATATATATATATATATATATATATATATATATATTTATTTTTTATATATAATATATAAAAATATGTTTTCCAATTTATATATATATATGTATATATATATATATATATATAATAATAATAACTATATATATGTATATATATCTATATATAATAATAATAATATATATATATATATATATATAATATATATACATATATATTATATATATATATATATCTTCTAACTATATATATATATATATATATATTATATTAATAAGAATACTGTTTCATATCATTTTAAGCAGGTTATTATGTTTTATATTTTATAATTGTATATCACGTAAAAAAAAAAAAATGGTCTTGCAAAATTATTTGACATTTTTTAAAATTATTTATGCACATTTCGTCTGTATAATCGAATCGTAGATAATCGTAAAAACTATCGATAATCAAAAAATGATGGTAGATCATATATTTAATGAGCACCGAAAACAGAGTTACAATGCATCCAGACGAAGGCGTATGCAGAATCGAAAGATCTTGAAAGAAGTTAAGTAGTCTTTCACCGGGGACATGGAAGTGACATCCAGACCTTCAGCGCACAAACAAATTAGCTTCAGACTGATTTCCAAGTCAAAAGTAAGATAGTAGAATCTTGCCTTCCATTCTTCTTCGTAAATAGAAAAAAAGAACGAAATTCTAGAACGAAACTTAAAGAGAAAGATTAGGCAAGCTCACATTCCTCTCTTTCAGACATTCCTTTACTGACTCAATCCATTTTTCCTTTGGTTTCTTAGCCAGTCCATTTCCAGCACACTCAACCACTACACACCCGCTTAACCAACCGATTATCATCCATCCTTTCCATATGACTAAACCTTCTCAATACGCTATCATTTATTTTCTCAATTGCGCTTTTTTCACGAAATGCAATTACCAAACACGATCATTGTTCATTTTATCAATTCTTATCACACACAACAAGCCCCTAAGATTATTTATCTGGACAGGTTTATCCACCTGAACAAGGATTTAAATTCACCAGTCACCTTCCTACCATTTGCAACATTCCTACTACACTCTGCATCATCCGTCCCATTTTCATTCATCGTTTAACCTAAATATTTAAACTCCGATTCTTGTTTCAACTGTTCACCATCCAAAATGGTTTCACAATCCGAACTCTCCTCACCCACTATCACCAACTTACTCTTATCTACATTTACTTACAAACCTCTTCCTTTACACACCCTACCAAACCGGGTTCAATCAATCCTCTCAAACTATCCTCAGATTCACCACTCAAAACAATATCTTCAGCATACAATAAATAGGGAACCCAACACTCTCTTCCATTCACCATAGTTTTAACACCTTCCAATACTACCCCTACCAAAATTTTTCAACACCCCATTAACATACAAATTAAATAATCATAGAGACATTACACATCCCTGCCTCACTCCACCATTAATATTAAAAAATTCAGTTTCCATATATTTTATTTTTGCACAGGCTTCACTACCGACATACATACTTTTGATTCCATTCTTAAGCCTCCCACCAACACAATATATCATTACCATCTGCCACAAAGCTTCCCTATTAATTCTGTCATGCGCCTGTTGCAAGTCCATAAACCTAAATTCAATTTATTGATCTTCTCTCTCATTTTGCAACTCGTATGTTTCAAGATGAAAATTTGATTTACACATTCACTACCGCTTCTAAATGCACCTTGTTCTTCACCATTTAGTCCCTCAGTTACTCGACGCATTCTTTCAATCAAAATACTAGAATATATCTTTCTTTCAACACTACAGTTTCCTATATCTCTCTTACCTTAATACAGGGGTGTCAAACTCATTTACCGTGGAGTGCCAAACTGACTACAAAACAGTCCTCGTGGGCCGCATATATATATATATATATATATATATATATATATATATATATATATATATATATATATATATATATATATATATATATATATATATATATATATATATATATATATATATATATATATATATATATATATATACGCATTTAATTGATTAATAAATAATTTGCTAAAGTTCAAAATAAATTATCTTGAAAATTTTTAAATTGCCATGGGCTGGGCAGCATGGGAAAGTTTGATGGGCCGCATGCGGCCCGTGGGCCGCGTGTTTGACACTCCTGCCCTAATATAAGGGTATCATTACTGCTCTCCTCCAACCCTTTGGAACTATACCCTTCCTGAACGCTTTGTTGCACAACTTCCATGTCTAGTCAACCCCAATCTCGTCCTCATTCCTGATCATTTCACTGCTAATTCCACCTCTACCTCCAGATTTACTATTCATCAACTTTCTCACTCTACCTACTACCTCCTGTCTACTAATTACCTCATCCCAAAATACCTATTCCATCTTACATCATCAAATCCACACACATTCACTATCACCTCTTCATTACTGCTAATGTTATGCAGATTTTCGAAGTACTCTCTGCACACTCTCCTCATATCCATTTCATCAGTCACGAAAGAACTATCTCTATTCATCATTCTCTAAAGATTCTCTTTACTTTCTTTCTTAACCTTTCTTAACTTTCTTAACCTTTCATACTTTATTTCCCTTGTAAGTCCACATTTATCCTCCTTCCAAACTGTTAATTTAACTCTACTTTCCTCTTACGTATGCAACTATTAGTCTTCCTTTTTTCCCTCATATATTTCCATTCAGCTTTCTTTCTAGCCCTCATCATTTGTTTTTAGCACATTCAATCAAACCTCTTTTTTACCTTCAACCGCTTGCATTACCTTTTCATTCCAACATTCACTATTGACATTCCTACTTCCTACTTTAGCACATCCACATACTTCTCTTGCACTACTAACAAAGGCTTCCTTCATTTGCCTCCATATTTATTCAGTTTCACCTTGTTCACATTCAAATGATTTATTTTCAAGTTCTCTCACATACTTTTCCTTAGAACCTTCTTAACTTAACTTCTCACTCTTAATTCTCATCACTTTCTACAATATCTCTTTCTTCTCCATCCATGCGAACATTAACTTAATCTTACATGAAACAACATGATCTGATATTCCCATCTCCAACCCCCTCACTTACATATACATATATATTTATATATAAATATATATATATATATATATTATATATATATATATATATATATATATATATATATATATATATATATATATATATATATATATATAAGATATGTGTATATATATATATATATATTTATATGATATATTTTTAATATTTACTGTATAATATAGTATATATATATATATATATATATATATAGTATGTGTTGTGGTGTATATTCGTGTTGTGTGTGTGTGTGTGTGTGTGTGTGTGTGTTGTGTGTGTTGTGTCGTATATGTATGTGTGTGTGTTGGTTGTGTGTGTATGTGTGTGTGTGTGTGTGTGTGTGTGTGTGTGTGTGTGTGTGTGTGTTGTGTGTGTGTGTGTGTGTGTTTGTGCTTGTGTGTATTGTGTGTGTGTGTGTTGTGTAGTGTGTAGTGTGTGTGTGTGTGAAGTGTGTGTGATGTGTGTTGTTGTGTGTGTGTTGTTGGTGTGTGTGTGTGTGATGTGTGTGTGTGTGTGTTGTGTGTGTGTGTGTGATGTGTAGTTAGATTTTTCGGGTTTATGTTTAAATTATATTTTAAGTGATTTCTTGTAACAATATAAAAAATGGCAAATTTAGCACATTATTATTATTATTATTATTATTATTATTATTATTATTATTATTATTATTATTATTATTATTATTATTATTATTATTATTATTATTATTATTATTATTATTATTTAATTGTTTACTCTAATTTTAAAAAATAAATATATAACTGTTACCAATAATTTAAAAAATACTGTAAATTTTTTAAAAAATTAGTAAAATATTTAAGGATGATAAATAAATATCATAAATTATAAACTTATAAAAATTTTAAATTATTAATAGAATATTATTACTGGAATAAAATGGTCATATAATTACAAAAAGAAGCGTTAATATATATATATATATATATATATATATATATATATATTATATATAGTATATATAAAAATTTTTCATGAGAGAAATCACACTCAAAATATCTTGCCAGGAAAATTCTTACTTTTTAGATAGTTACATGCTTCTATCTTTTTCATAATGTAAGAGACAATTTTTTCTAATAATATTGCCTTATTAATAATTTAAAATTTCTATAAGTGTATCAATTACAATTTTTCTTTACCATTAATAATATTTTATTGATTTTTTTTTTAAATTTTTAGTATTATTAAAATTATTGGTAACAATTATATATTTATTAGTTAAAATTGGAGTAAACAATTAATAATAATAATAATAATAATAATAATAATAATAATAATAATAATAATAATAATAATAATAATAATAATAATAATAATAATAATAATAATAATAATAATAATAATAATAATAATAATAATAATAATAATAATATTAATTATCATAATAATAATAATAATAATAATAATAATAATAAATAATAATAATTAATAATAATAGTAATAACTAATAATTAATAATAATAATAATAATAATAATAATAAAATAATTAATAATAATAATAATAATAATAATTAATAATAATAATAATAATAATAATAATAATAATATAATAATATGTAATAATAAATTTGCCATTTTTATATATTTTGTTACAATAAATCACTTAAAATATAATTTAAGCATATAAACCACGAAAAATCTAACACCGCACACACACAACACACACACACACACACCACACCCACACACACACATATATATATATATATATAAGAAATATATTATATATATATATATAATATATATATATATATATATATATATATATATATATATATATATATATATATATATATATATAAGTTAGGGGGTTTGGAGATGGGAATATCAGATCATCATGTTGTTTCATGTAAGATTAAGTTAATGTTCGCATGGATGGAGAAGAAAGAGATATTGTAGAAAGTGATGAGAATTAAGAGTGAGAAGTTAAGTTAAGAAGGTTCTAAGGAAAAGTATGTGAGAGCACTTGAAAATAAATCATTTGAATGTGAAAAAGGTGAAACTGAATAAATATGGAGGCAAATGAAGGAAGCCTTTGTTAGTAGTGCAAGAGAAGTATGTGGATGTGCTAAAGTAGGAAGTAGGAATGTCAATAGTGAATGTTGGAATGAAAAGGTAATGCAAGCGGTTGAAGGTAAAAAAGAGGTTTGATTGAATGTGCTAAAAACAAATGATGAGGGCTAGAAAGAAAGTTGAATGGAAATATATAAAGGAAAAAAGGAAGACTAATAATTGCATACGTAAGAGGAAAGTAGAGGCAAATGAAGTTTGGAAGGAGGATAAATGGGGACTTACAAGGGAAATAAAGTATGAAAGGTTAAGAATGTTAAGAAAGGTTAAGAAAGAAAGTAAAGAGAATCTTCAGAGAATGATGAATAGAGATAGTTCTTTCGTGACTGATGAAATGGATATGAGGAGAGTGTGCAGGGAGTACTTCGAAAATCTGCATAACATTAGAAGTTAATAAGAGGTTATTGTAAATGTGTGTGGAAATGATGATGTAAGATGGAATAGGTATTTTGGGATGAGGTAATTAGTAGACAGGAGGTAGTAGGTAGAGTGAGAAAGTTGATGAATAGTAAATCTGGAGGTATAGGTGGAATTACCATTGAAATGCTCAGGAATGAGGACGAGATTGTGATTGACTAGATGTGGAAGTTGTAAAACAAAGCGTTTAGGAAGGGTATAGTTCCAAAGGGTTAAAGGAGACACTTATATTAGGGTAAGAGAGGTATAGGAAACTGTAGTGTTGAAAGAAAGACATATGATAGTATTTTGGTTGAAAAAATGCGTCTAGTGACTGAGGGACTAACTGGTGAAGAACAAAATGCATCTAGAAGCGGTAGAGAATGTGTAAATCAAATTTTTTCCTTAAAGGCAATCCAGACGGCCTTTACTTGTCCACGCAGAAGTTAAGGAAATATTGCTAATTTATACTGTAACATTTGCTAATGTGTCCCGAGTATCGTTTAGTTATATACATAGAAGTTGGTCATTTTGGAATCTATTCAGTATATAAAATTATCATATATGCAAATCATATAAAGATGCATTTTATAAAACATTTAAACCAAATATGCTAACCTTAGATATAAAAATACTTATTTATTCTAAAATTACGCATGAATAATTATGAATGAACTTAAATATTTGTATTAAAAGAATTTATAAAATAATTTATAAATAACTCCTAAATATGATAATAAAACATTCATAAAGTTTTATCAAACAGTTAATAGTAACTAAAGTAAATAATAAGTATACGTTTCAATCGATATATTACATATTTTTAAGAACTTTATTTCTTAAACTATTATTATTTGAGCATTTAATTAACATTATAATATTACGACACATAATTATTCATTATTCTTTATAACTAATAAATTATTTACAATATAATGTTGAAAATGAAAATAGATAACAAATATATAATTGTTGACTTTTAAAATAAGAATTTCTATAAATTATTAAAGAAAGTAAACATATTAAGGATATCTTATTCATTCTTTATATTTTATTTAGTTATTGGTGATGTATGTGACATCCGCATCAGCCTAACATCCACATTAAATTTGACATTCGCGCCATCATCCGCAATTCACGATTTTGAAACATCCTCATCCGTGTATATTAAATGTGGATGTTGCGGATGTATAAAATATTGAAAGTAACCAATTTGTTTTCTAGTGGTTGATTAATTTGTCGGATAGTATTATTAAGAAAATAATTATTTTTTATTTCATATATATATATATATATATATATATATATATATATATAATTATTATAAATATAGATATGATATATATAATAGATATATATAGTATATATATTATATATATAATATATATATATATATATATATATATATATAGTATAAATTAAAAGAATTAAAAATATATACTCGAGAAGGCTTGCCGTTTGTTCTGCCGCAACGTCATCAAGCCTCACAGACATCTCTCTACCTTAGCTTCCAAACACTCTGTTTATATTCAATTCATTTATGCATAATAGTTTTTAATGATTTTTGCCTAAGTAGTTCTCTAGACCTAGGCCTGATAGCAGAAAAAAAACGGGAAAATAAATAAAAGACTGTTTAGATCTGTTACAACTCGGACATATATTTAATTATCATTTTCGGAAATTTATTTAATCTAGGTATAGATCAATATTCCGAGTTCCTCAATAATTTTGAATGGCAACTCTTTTTCTCCTTTGTTGCATCGTAGATTGAGGAAACATGGGCAGTCTCTTACATGTTTCATTTTCGCTTACCTAAAACGGCTAATATTTGTGATTTTGTTCTTTTGATGAGCTAAAAAATTACTTAACCTTTTTGTTTACAAATTATGGCGTCAAAAAAGTATTCTGTGAAAATACTTAACGAAAGATCAAGTCTAATGACTCTGTAATATGTTCTCTAAGCGATAAAACGTCTTCAAGAAAAGTATGAAGAACGGCTTTGTTGAAAAATCATTTAAAAGTGAAACAAAGAACAGTTTAAAGATGTAACATGAAAAACCACGCCAAAAAGATGATAAAAACAAAAAGAAAAACTGCTGCACAGCAAATGAAATAAAGTATTATTGAGTATTTTCACTTTACAAAATATTGGGATACAACTGATAACAAATCTAAGAGAGAGGAGGATACAGATATAGCTGAGATGAAAGAAATGGATGATTTACTATTCAGACACGTGAAAGATCTTGGATTCATGAAATTATATGTGAATGTTTGAAAGTTGTTCCGCAATACAAATTGAGGCAACGGAATTTCTACTCGTCTCTAATAGACAAAGAAAAAAAAATATTTTCAATAAAATTAACAAATAATTGATGAAATAAAACAATACAATAAATTTGCTTTCAC
>JABUQX010086087.1:0-2500 GCA_015478945.1 Trachelipus rathkii | reverse complement strand
CCTAATGCTGAAATTAAACCATCCAAAATGGTATAAAAATGGATTGCGATAATAAGTCTGTGGGTCAGAAGTAGGAGTGTTGGGTTTGTATTTTTTGAATTTGTTAATTCTTGGTACAGCAATTTCAATACCCAGCTCAGATTCTGATGCGCTTACACATTCTTCAAAAATATGATAAAATTCTAATGTTGCATTTTCTCTGATGGCTTCAAGTTTAGTTTTAACTAAGTTCACTTCATTATATGCACTCACCAAATCAATAACGTGTGCCTGCAATCGTTTTGAAAGATTGTATGCTAAACTTAATAGTCTGTTTAAAACAAAAAAAGGAAACCATAAAAGATGTACTATAAACGTTGTTTAGAATTAAGGTATCTTTTTTTGATTGATCTCCAACTTCACATTTTATTGTTCTAAAGCTGCTATCATCGGGTTTATCATCTCTTTAAATAATAAAACCAATTCATTCCGTTGACTCCAGCGAGTTTCACAAACTATTTTAATCTCTTCTTGCTACTCTTAGGAATAAGATCTAGTGTTTCTTCAAACACTTTTGTCCTCTTAGCACTTACAAGAAAAAATGTACAACATTCTGGTATTATTTCAATTGCACTTCGAATATTTTGAACTTTAGAAGCCTCTGTGAGGCATAAATATAAGAAATGCAAAAAACGGTGAGTATAAATAGCTTTGTGACATTTTTCCTTTATTACTCTCCGAACATCCCTGAACTCACCACTCATTGCTGCTGCACCGAGATACCCCTGTCCTCTTAGAATGTATAGCAGATGTTTACAGGGTCCAGGGATACGGCATAGAACATTTGGAAGAACAAAAATATTGTTAATTTTTTTTTGTTAGAAAATTGTAATTGATTGTTATTGTTGTTTAATTCTTTAAACTCCGTGAGAATAAAAGGAAGTAAGATTTAGTTGTGACTAAAATTGGTAAGGATTTATTTGCAAGCTTGCTTTTAAAGTTATTTATTGAAAGTGTGTTATTTTAATATCGATTTTAAGTAAAGGATAAAGTATTGTAGTTAGGAAACGATTTGTTGTGTTATAGCGATTGAAATTGTTGTTGAAATTATATTTTAAGAAAATTAATAGTTGTTTATATATTTAATAACCCTTCAGTCTCTCTCATTCCAGTTGCATGTTGATAAATAAAGAATTGTGTAATTAATATCTGCATTATTTTACAATATATATATATATATATATATATATATATATATATATTATATATATATATATATATATATATATATATATATATATATATATATATATATATATATCAGAGGCGACTCCAACACTCGTGCTACTAATATTATAGAAGCGAACGATCTTCAAATTTTGTAGTTATGATAAAATTCTCTTATTTTTTTGTGAAAATAGATCATCTGAAAGAAAACATTACATAATACAAATGTAAGATTATGCAAAATTACATTAATTTAAGAATCATCGCCATTGAATAATGCTAGTTTTTAATCAATTATAAATGATAACAGCTCATGCCTCTCAGAAAAAGCGGAGAGAAAATTTGAAGACAGTGTACTATTCGTGAATTTAATTTTTTAACAAGTTGTTTTTGTTTCCTATCTAGGAATCTAATAAAACACTAGTTTTATTTTAAAAAAATAAATAAAATAAACAATTACTTGTTCTTAATGCACATTTCGGATAAAAATAATTAATATATTTAAATTCTAATATCTGAATATGAAAGGAAAAAAAAATAAGGTACCAATTACACCAACTATATGCTAAAGAAAAGTAAAATGTGGATAACTCAAATATCTCATATTAATAATTATTTTGTTAATTATATATATATATATATTATATAATAGTTATATTATATATATATATATATATATATATATATATAATATATATTATATATATTATATATTATATATATATATATAATATATATATAATATAGAGAGAGAGAGAGAGAGAGAGAGAGCGAGAGAAACACGAGTCGCCGCTGAATATTATATATATATATATAATATACATATATATATATATATACTATAATATATATAATATCATATATATAATATATATATATATATATAGTATTATATATTATATATATATATATATATATATATATAATATATATATAAATATATATATATTTATACTATATATGATATGTATATATATATATAATATAGTATATTATATATATATATAGTATAATTATAAATAGATTAAAAGAATTATCATATATATATATATATATATATATATTTCTCACCATTTCTCACCAAGCGCCTCCGTGTAGGGTCATCCCCTGTCGTTTGCAATGCTTCTCCACAGGACCCTCTCTTCGTACAGTCGATGTTCCTCCACCTGATCCAGCGTCCATCCCCTCTTCGCCACAGCCACCGCCACTCCATCCTTCCATCTTTTCCTTGGTCGTCCCGCCGGTCTTCTGCCTGCAGGCTGCCATGCATAAAATCTGGCCGGGTATCTATCTT
>JABUQX010086086.1:22500-49405 GCA_015478945.1 Trachelipus rathkii | reverse complement strand
TCAGCATCAGTTTCTCCACTGGAGACAGAGTGGGTAATAGATAACTTCAATGGGTAGAGATGACAAATAGAATAATGACAGGTTTGTCCATCTCCCCTTTTTAATAACACACTCCTGATCTTATTGTCATCACCAACACTGACTTCCAGAACTCTGCCCAAAAGCCAGAAGGGTCTAGGCTTATTAGGTGTGTGGATCAGAACTATATCTCCAACCTTAATTCTGTTGGTCCACTCTGACTGGTAGAGATTTCTACTTGTCTGGCGCAAATTTAAAAGGTAAGACTCACATACCATAATTCCCTGAAAGTCTCCAAAACTCTTCTTTGAGCAGTTAGAGTTATGGTAGAGTCTTGTTGTGAGGGAGGAAGGTTTTTTCCATATGGGGGTGGAAACTTCACTGAATATGAGGTTTGAATTGCCATAAAGGCTTCAAAAAGGAATTGTGGAGGCAATAACTTTGCAAATCATTAAGGTCGTGATGGACTATATAGTTATGGAGGTCTTTGAATTGATAGCATTGGTGATATTTGAAAATACTTGTTAACAGTTGAAAGTAAATTAAGGTTGCTTAACCTATAGTTTTATAGAGACATCCCTTTACTGTTCTTATCATTCTCTCCCAAACTGATCCACCCAACTGGAATAGATTGGAATCTTGTAATGTTTTATGTTATTGATACGCATATTTTCGGAGAACATATTTGAAGACAAAGATTCTAACAGTATATTTCCACCTTGTTTGAAATTCCTGGCATTATCGGAGTACAAATTGGACGGTATGCCATATATATTTGTTAAAAAGTTGGAATGAAAAAGTAAAAAGGAATGTCGAATGGTTGAATGTCTGGAAGGACTTCAACATGAATAGCTCTGATTATTAAGGAATGTGTTAAATTAAATAGAATACATTTTTTGAAACTTCCTTATTCTTAATCTTTACAACGAACATGCCTGTAAAGTCCAGCCAGTAATGCTCAAAAAGGATCACAAAATTAACTCTATGATGAGGAAGATTAGTCATTTTGGGATATTTAAAGGGTATACTGTTAAATTTTTTGCATACTAAACAGTCTGAAAAAACATTCTTTACAGCCTGTCTGGCCTTGGTAATCCAGAAGCCATAATGAGCTCTTATGAAATTGATAGTAGTTTGAACACCCAAGTGGTTAACATCTAGAATGAAAATCTCCTATGATTAATTAGTGAGATGAAGATCCTTGCCAAGAAGAATTGGATTTATCACATCTCATTATATAAAAGTGTCTTGGCAAATTCTCCCTTTGGATCGGATGAGGCCTTTATCAATGAATAAGTTAAGTTGATTGACCAGCAGTGGAATTTCACCCTTTTTAGGATTTTGGAGAAATAATATCTCCTTAGAAAAACAATGCTGCTACATTATCTTTAACCAATAGAGTTAGGCTTTCTCATCACGATTTTCATCCAGCCCCTTAACTCCTGCTAATGAATTTGAATATTTTTAAGAAGATACTTTTATAAAGGCCTAATGCACACTGAGGAAGGTTGAGGAAAGCGAAGACTGAAGTAACAACCACAAAGTTGTGTGACATTGTAAAGTCTTTTCCTTTTTGGCCTCAGACAAACATTTAAGTTTACTCATTTGGCCTTTGGGATTGTCTCGGAAGATTCCAGAAGGAGCCTTTAGCCATAATGGCAAATTTGAAAGAAAAGTAGAGGTTGTAATAACACCTCTGGTAATCAGATCTTTTGGGTTTTCAGCAGTATTGATTGTAAGCATAAAGAAATGGATACTTTGGTACTCTTGCTCAACCTTGATTTTTGATTTGATAAATTTCCTTGAGCCTATTGTTGTACAAAAAAATATTTTTATTTTTTGCTTTCAAGACAGGAGCCCATGAAAAGGACAAATTTGAGCATCTACAAGACCTTTTATGTTTTTGATCCTGTACATTAGGAAATTCTGATAATATTGATTTGATACACTTGAAAAATTAAAACACAGACAAAAACTCCAAAGAGGGCAAAGCCCTAAGATTTGAGGGGGGCCACCTTGGCCTTTGAAAATATTAAACTAGAACCTTGACCTAATACTATAAACTGCAAACCATAACAAAGATGTTGAAGCGTCCGCAAAATACAAATAAAGAGTTTGAGGTAGAAGGTGAGAAAGCACACCTTTATTCAATATTTATGTAATTTATTTAAATCTGAACATAGAGAAGACCAGGAAACTAAAACATCGGCAGGGACCTTTTCATCCCAATTGAGACCTAATTGCCATAATTTCCTAATTAATAACCGACCTCTTAAAGTTACAGGTAAAAAGATATTTAAAGGATCAAAAACCTTGGACACAGCTGATAACAACAATCTTTTGGTATTTGCATCAACATTAATTGAAAATGTTGATAGTTTTAACTTATCAGTAAGAGGATTAAAAAGATATCTAAGAACCTTATCTTCTGATTCCTGATGCTGAACTATTCTACCCTCTTCTTCCATAACAACTCTTAATTGATCATTATTAGAGTCCCAACTTCTAAGATGGAAACCACCATCTTCCATTCTTTTTGTTGGATCAGGATAAAGTTCCTTTAAATGTTTTGAATCATTGCCACTAATAATTAAATTATCTACAAAAAAAATAATTGGTTTAATAGAATCTGAGTACATGCATTATCCTCATATGACTGAGCATGATGTTGATGATATAATTGAGGATGAAGGTGAGGAATGTGAAACCAAAAACAAATGGTTGAGTATCGTATAAGCCTTTTAATTGACCATTACTTTTCCAAAAAATGCAAAAGCGATAGATTTTTACTTAATCTGAAGGAAGGCTTGTTTTATATCCGATAGCAATAACAAACTGATTTTGATCTGAACCCGGAATAATGTGCCTAATAGGGAAGACTAACAAGATCTGGTCCAGTATAGGCTGCCTCAATTAGAGATGGTAAAGAGTTAGTTTTAAGAGAACAGTTAAACACAGGCCTTACCTTTGTTGATACTTTGTTCATCAGTTTTGATAACAGGTCTGTGAGGAACCCAAATATAATTTTTATAGCTCAGAAGGAGAGATACTTTGAACTCTTCAATAATATCAATCTGCAACTGTTGCGAAAGACATCATCAATAGGCTTTTTAACTGAAATCTTTTCTTTGCCTAAAATTTTTCAATGAACTCTTTAAGTACTGCAGAGCAATGTTTATATTTGATGGCAACAAGGGGAAGGTTTATCTTCAATCCATGGAAGATCTATATATGATATTTTCCGTCTTGAACTCTATACTACCTTTGAATTTTTCAATCTGTTTCAAAATCATCTTCGAGATTTATTAAATTATGCATACTTCAATAACCTAAGGACTCTAATTGAACATGTTTTTCTAATAGCTTGGCTCTAACCCTGAACTACCTAGGATATGGCTTAAAAGATTAAAATAAGAATGTACAGGGTTTAAGACTGCATTAACCAAAGTATGGTTAACCTGCAATTGATTTTGATTTTGAAATATGATTATAATTATAATGTGCGAACAACTGATGGTGTAGCTGTAATATTTCTATTGATTATTGTTATAAAATTAGTAATATTTTCAAATGGAATAATAGAACCATCTCTTAACTTAAAAGAAGATCCACTCATACATTTAAACCAATTCTAGTTGAGGGAAATACTCTATTAAATCAATGCCAAAATTAAGGCATCCAAATTGAAAAATGAGTTATTAAGACTCTTTATAGCCACGAATCAGCTAAATTGAAGATTTATTTCTGCCAAACTAATTAGAGCATGATTTTACGATTAATCTCATAACTTAATTGAAGATCCTCATCAACCAAAAGAAGGAAGGGTGAAACAAGACTGGTCCCATATATACATCAAGAACAGTCTCTTTCAAACTGCGGTTGGTAAACACCTAAATAGGTTTTTATATCGTATTGAGTGCTTTGATGATTCCTATAACGATATATTGAGTTTGCCAAGCACTCTTTTAGAAAGGTAGAACCTCTGTGAGCCACAGTCGACTAGGCAATCGGGAACTGTAGCCGAACTTTACCTCTACCAATCCTTATAGTAATTGATGGCAACAAATATAAATTGTTGGTGCTTTGGTTAAAACTAAGACACACATTTGTGAGGGTGGAACTTTTCCTTTGCTTACAAAGAGCTGTAATATGACTTCTTTTATTGCAAACTTGGCAACTGAAAGAGAAGTTGCTCCTCAAGTCCAAGACACTGATCTGCAGTATGTTTAGTACTTGAACATTTGGGGCAATAGATTTATTTCATTACACCTTTTAATTCCTAACTCATAAGTTTGATAAACATTGCAATTGGTCATCAGATGGACCTTGGGATGAACAAAACATACATGATTTTGAATAACCTTTGATTTTAGAAGTGGAAGAATCAATACTATGAGAAGCTTCATTTCTACTAACTTCATTAGTATGAGTTTTGGAATTTTGTAAAAGCAGAATTGGAATCAGGCCTATTATTAGATTTTTAAGGACTCATTCCGTCCTTTGATTTTCATTAACTTTAAATTTAAAAATTTAGGCTTATCCGAAGTAATCATTTTTTTAAATTTTGAATAAATTATTATGGGGGAGGAACTGGATGTAAATTTTGACTATTATGATTTGACGTTTTAAACAATATTTTTGATAACTTCATTTGTAAATATTTTAAATATTTTGATTTAAATTCCGGGTAAATTGTATTCAACTTGCGAGTAATTTCTTTTACTACCACATTGGTAATTTTGATAAAACTATGTGACTAAGTACTACTAATCCTGTAGACTCCTCAAGATATTTGAGGTTGTAACTCTCAAGTTCATATATTAATGTCTGAATATCATGTTAAGTAAACCCCTTGTCGCATTATACGTTGGGTCAAATAATGGTTTTAAAAGATATTTATTTTTTTAATAATTTCATCAATGAGGAAATTCTCATCTAAAAACTCTTTATCAAGAAGTTCAAGAGCTTTATTATAATTATTATCACTAATTGAAAGATTCTGATCAGAGAGTATGCATATCCCTTTAAACTTATTTTTTAAGCAATGTAGTTTAATGGATTTCACTTAAATTTTTCTGCAAATCTAAGGAACTCTAAATTTTGAAAATTGGAAGGTTTTATAAGCAAAACTTATCAGTTTCATTGCCATCAAAGAAACCACAATCTATAGCTCCTAAGAACATGATTCACTGAAAAATGAGAGCAAGTCATCTTTTTAGAAGGGTAGCATTTGATTCCCTTTTAGATTTTTAATTCAACTTAATTTTGATTTATTGAGCATAATGTTGTACTGAACCTGACTACACAACTCCTTATTTATGAAACTCAGGAATGAAGGAGTCCATTAAATTATCATTATATATTTTTTAATTAATATTTTATTTTTGTTTAATTCTTTTAAACAACGACTCTACTTCCTCCACAAGATCTTTTACATAACTGCATCTTATCTTATTATTATCTGTAGGCCTACTCTCTCTCTCAATCTGACTAAGATAAATATCTACTGTGTGCCTTGAGGGATGAAATGGCTTGAACTAATTAGGCTTAGATTTTTTATTAACTCTATCAAGAAGGGCTTGTATCTCTGGGTCAGACATTTTCGCTGAAATTTGGCTAGAATGACCCAAGGACAAATGAAACCTTGAATAAAGATGAAATAATGAAAGATAGCCTACCACCAGGCCAAATTATTTGATTTGAATTATGAAAAGGTCTATTAGACCAAAAAAAAACTAAAAAATTTGAAGTTTGAAAGTGATCTAGGCTAGAATGCCTAACTTGAAATTGAATTTTTTGAGGAAAAATGAGATATGGCCTACCACCAGGCCAAATTATTTGATTTGAATTTTTGAAAAGGTTTAGAAGACCACAAAAAAACAAATTTTGAGGTTGAAAATGACCTAGGCCTAAGTTTGAGCTTGAATTTTTTTAGGAAATCACTATAATGGAATGGTTAGACAATGATGCATTGCTTATCTAACTCTCATACCAAATTTTGAATTAAATACACTAAGACTAACTAAACTTAGGACAAAAGCACCAATAGGCTGGTCTCGATAGGCCCATGTGGCTTCTACCGTCTCTAATAAACCTTAAATTTAAATTGATTTTGTACTAATAATACACAAAATATCGAAACTGCTATAAGCTTCGGAGATAGTTTGATTACAATTTGTAATATTGCTAGCACGAGTTATCAAGAACTTGCAACAAACCCGTTCGTTGAGACCTATATAGATTACACAATTGAACAAAAAAGTCTTTGAATGTTATGAGTACTAAAAAATTAATATATAAATACAATTGTGTAACTACATAAGCCTTACCTTGTGTTTGTTGGTTATTCAAAGACTTTTTTGGTCCTTGAGGAAGTTCTAGTAGTTTTTTTAAAATAACTCAGCCTTGTGGCTTTATTAAATTATAACTAACTAACTTATTAGGTTAAATTGAATAGGAGAGTAAGAGATAAAGAGAATAGAGGTAGGTTGATAAAGGTTGAGAAAGGGAAAATTACAATTTACCTCCTAACACCTTACATTTTTTATTATTAAAATTTTGATTTCACAAGCACGACTTATTAGGACCGATATTGAATTTTAAGTGAGTCCGCAGTTGTGGTAAGACATTGTAATTTTTTAGTGAAATTTAGTGAAAATGAATATCACATGTAGACAAAAATATAAATTCTGCTTAATAATAAATAAAAGATACTGTATATAGCTAATAGTTTTTATATCCTAAAATAAAACTAAAATAGAAGAGATATATATGTAGAAGTATATAATAGTTTTTATAAAGTATTTATATCAAATGATAACTTCAATTCTTGACACCTCAGTCTCAAATATGCTCGTTGTCGTTGAAATAATGGGCAAGTCATAATATTATGACTAAAAAATAATATATATGTACAATTGTGTATCTAAATAAGTCTTACCTTGAATTTGCTGTTTTCAAAGAATTTATGCTCTTTGAGGAAGTTCTTATAGCCCTAAGATAACTCAGCCTTTTGGCTTTGTAAATTAGCACTTATTAAACTTAGTAGGTAAATTGATAGTAGAGTAGAAGGTAAAGAGAATAGAGATAGGTTGATAGTAAAAATATTTGAAAAGAAATTAAGAAATTAGACAATTTACCTCCAAACCCTTTACATTTTTTATTATTAAAATTTTGATTTTCACAAATGCGACAAATTAGGACCTCTCTTAAGTCAGAAGTGAACCTCATTGTTTTTTGGCATCTAGTGAATTCTTGCAATTATACCCAATATTGGCAAAGTACAAAATCCACTAAATAATATAAGATAATATAAGTTGATGCATATATGACTTTTTATATCTTACATCCAAATACGGTACTAAAATAAAATAAAATAGAAGAGACATAAGTGAAAGTATATAATAGTTTTTATATCCTAAAATAAAACTAAAATAAAAGAGATATATATGTAGAAGTATATAATAGTTTTTATATCCTCCCACTGAAGAGTTGCAATGAAAACCATTGCAATTAAAAGAATTAAAATTTTTACAACTAAGATAAATTCCTGTGAAGGAATTCTTGATACTTGACAGCAGCCTGTCTAAGTGGTCTTTCTTTGACTGAATTGAGCTGGAATTTTGATTCTGTTGAGAGTCAAGTTGAGGAATGAAGATTATTACCTGAAGTTGAAGGTTGTAACTTGTACATCTACAATAGCAGTATCACTTTTACTTTGAATAACTGAATTTGAATTGGAGGGATCAACTTGATCTGTATTTTCATTGTTTTGAACATCTGAATTGGAGAGATCACTGCTTGCTTCAGCATCATTTTCTCTACTGGAGACAGAGTGGGTAATAGATAACTCCAATGGGTAGAGATGACAAATAGAATGATGAAGGTTTGCCCATCTCCGCCCTTTTTATAACACACTCCTGATCTTATTGTGATCACCAACAATGACTTCAGAACTCTGCCAAAAGCCAGAAGGTCTAGGCTTGTTAGGTGTGTGAATCAGAACTATATCTCCAACCTTAATTCTGTTGGTCCACTCTAACTGATAGAGATTTCTACTTGTCTGACGCAAATTTAATAGATAAGACTCATACCATAATTTCCTGAAAGTCTCTAAAACTCTTCCTTGAGCAGTTAGAGTTATGGCTAAGTCTTGTTGTGAGGGAGGAAGTTTTTTCCATATTGGGGTGGAAACTTCATTGAATATGAGGTTTGAATTGCCATAAGGCTTCAAAAAAGGAATTTGGAGCAATAATTTCCAAATCATTATCTGATGACCTATAGGTTAAAGGTCTTGAATTGATAACATTGGTGATATTTGAAATACTTGTTAACAGTTGAAAGTAGGTTAAGGTTACTTTACCTATAGTTTTATAGAGACATCCCTTAACTGTTCTTATCATTCTCTCCCAAACTGATCCCACCCAACTGGAATAGACTGGAATCTTGTAATGTTTGATGTTATTGATACGCATATGTTCGGAGAACATATCTGAAGACAAAAATTCTAACAGTATATTTCCACCTTGTTTGAAATTCCTGGCATTATCTGAGTACAAACTGGAAGGTATGCCATATATATTTGTGAAACGTTGGAATGAAAGTACAAAGGATTCAGTGGACATATCTGGAAGGACATCAACATGAATAGCTCTGATGTTAAGGCAGGTGTAAATTAATAGATACATTTTTTGAAGTTCCTTATCATTCTTTACAAAGAGATGTCCTGTAAAGTACACACCAGTATGCTATATTAACTACTATTAATCACTATATTATAATATAGTACCGTAATCACAATATTAATAAACCGAACACCACTTTGGGGGAAAAAAAACTTTTCTCTCCTCCATAAAACCTCTGAGACAGGTATTTAAAACAGGAATATGTAGAGAAATCTATGCTTGGGAAAAATAAACATCAAGCCAGTTGTGCAATTTTATATAGTGGAGAATATTTTACTCTCTCTCAAAAAATTAACTATATAATTTCCAGGAAACATAGATGAGAGTAAAGTATTTATATCAAATGATAACTTCAATTCTTTACACTTCAGTCTCAAATATACTCGTTGTCGTTGAAATAATGGGCAAGTCATAAATATATGCAGAACACTTACTTTAACATTATATATTGAACACAATTTCAAAGGTGATTTTTCAAAATAATGTAGATATATATTACTATTCTTTGCGTATTTTTCGAGATCTATTCCCGCTCCACTATCGTTGCATGAAACAGTTTTGGATATTAAGTCGTAAAAAGGTCGCGAGCATAGAGATTGTGATCCATTGTATAACATTTCATAGTCACGAGCCTCACGACCGTAAGGTTGTCCATTCACATGCAAACTGATACCCCCTTCCAAAAGGGGAGAATTTATAGGGTGACTTTTTATAATTCCCGGAGTATGCTTTATATTCAACAATCCCTATTATTACTTTCTATGGTAAATTGCCATTCATAATGTTAGGGATATTGATACTCGATAATACCTGCGTAAAATTAAATAACCTGGTTTCAACTCTTCTGATAGGGTACTTTGTTGTAGTGTTCAAAAGCGATTTTTCAATTTCCAAATGTCTCTGTGGTAATAATTTCACCTTGCTAACATAGAGATAGGCCTCTAACAACTTAAAAACAGGTTCTGGACATATAACCGTAGCAGCAGGTTTACTTTTAATTTTAAAAGCGAATTTAGGATTTGATCTGGTTAAGCGGATTCTAGTATCTACAGCTGGTAGAATAAGTTTTTCTTGAGAGAGGATATCACCATTTAAGTTTCCGTAAAATTCATAAGTGTTATTTATGACTTTTGCCGCTTTATCTATATGTGCAGCCTCGTCTTTAAAACTATAAAAACCACATGATTGGAGATGAGATTGTCTAGCATCGTCTGAATAATTTAATAAACGGTAGAGCGACGGAGTCGCATGGCAACGGCGCGGGTTCGAACTTTTTGTAAAAAAAAAAAAAAAAAAAAAAAAAAAATATAGCTTCTATAAGGATAACTTGCCGCTGATACACCTAATGAAGTTTCGTTGAGATAGACTTCAATATGGTTAAAACAAGTATACAGGAAATTTGCCACTGTATACACTATAGGGGTGGCTTATGCTATAACGTACAAACTACAACTTTCAAGCCCGGGAAATATGGAGGCGTTAGCATTGTAATATTTATATATATATATATATTATATATATATATATATAGTATATATATATATATAATATATATATATATATATATATATATATATATATATATATATATATATATATATATATATATATATATATATATATATATATAGTATATATATATATATATATATATATATATAACTATATATATATATATATATATATATATATATATTATATATATATATATATATATATTATATATATATATATATATGGTAAAAGTAGAGAGAGAGAGAGAGGAGAGAGGAGAGAGAGAGAGAGAGAGAGAGAGAGAGAGAGAGAGAGAGAGAGAGAGAGGAGAGAGAGAGAGAGAGAGAAGAGAGAGAGAGAGAGAGAGAGAGAGAAGAGAGAGAGAGAGAAGAGAGAGAGAGAAGAAGAGAGAGAGAGAGAGAGAGAGTAGTTAAAGAACTGATTTTGTTCTTAAAGAATAGTGGAATTACCAAGAAGTCAAGTATTATCTTTACAAATTTACATACCCTCTCCTCCTTTCTATCTATGCCTGAAATAAATTTCAATTTATAATAATATTAAACATTTTTTAAAGTAAAAAGCCCCCCAAAAAAAAGTAAGACCGAACGGATGGAACTCTTGCATTGTTTACAATTGTCAGCTGATCCGACGGGCGCATTCGGCCGTTTCCGGTGCACTCAAATTTCCTGTTCTCTGATTGGTTAATGTAATTTTTTCAATTCTAAGCGTTTCTGAGTCGATTTTGCAAACGGGCTGCAGTCCGGCTTCTGGAAACGCAGCTATGCTAATCCAGTTTTAGCACGAATTTCCGGCATAATCGAACGTTTGTTTACATATATATTTTGATCAGCTGTTTTGATGGAGCACGTGGTTTTGGAATAAACAGAAATAAAAAAAAATAACAAATGGTTTTTATTACAAATAATTGATCAACTATAGTGATGGAGTTTATCGATTTGGAAGAAATTAGATTAAAAGCTAATTTGATGAATGAAACATTCATGAAATCAACGAACGGCTACGCATCTTGTTTGTTTACATTTTTTCGTAAGCATTTTCCTTAAATTCGGTAAGCACGGGAAAGAGCAACCTTACAGAATTTAGGAAATTCCTTACGTTTTGGTGAACATTTTCCTAAATTTGTGCTTAAATTGACTAAAGCCGTTTTCGTTTTTGCATTTGTGCTAACGCTGGATAAGAAATGCTAATCCAGTTTTAGCACGAATTTCGGGCATAATCGACCGATTGTTTAAAAAATTTTGATCAGCTGTTCTAACTTCTAATGGAGCACGTGGTTTTGGAATAAAAAAAATTAAAAAAAATAACAAATGGTTTTTATTACAAGTAAAATAGTAATTGATCAACTATTGTGATGGAGTTTATCGATTTGGAAGAAATTAGATTTAAAGCTAATTTCATGAATGAAACATTCATCAAATCAACGAACTACTACGGCGCAAAAATCCCCCCTTTTTTTGTTTTACATTTTTTCGTTAGCATTTTCCTAAAATTCGGTAAGCACGGGAAAGATCAACCTAACAGAATTTAGGAAATTACTAACGTTTCGTTAGCATTTTGCTAAATTTGTGCTAATATTGACATAAACGAACGACTTTTTAGCATTTTCCTAAATTTCGTTAGCAAAAGTGCAAAATCGAAAACGCCTATAATCGAACGCAAACTTTAGCATTTCTTACGTTGCAAAATGCAAAATCAAACGGCTTTAGTGAAAAAATATTATCGATATCGATGTATCGATAATATTATAAAAAATAATATCGATATCGATGTATCGATAATCTGAAACGCATTATTCATCCCTATTCCCTACACGAACGGAAAAAAGCCGAATTGTTGATTTTCAGAGCGTTAATATTAATATTTTCAGTGAAAATATTAACTCAAAATAAACTCAAATGCGTAAAAAACTTCAAATAATTTTTTAAAAACATTTTTGTAAATGAAATGTTTATAATTTTGATATACTATGTACGTGAACTCAATTCACCAATACTAAACAATTACCGACTTTTGTCACAGAAAACTTAGTTTTCCACGAGGTTTGTGTTCCTATAGCTCATAATAGGAAATAGATAGATGCTTTACAGTTACATATTCTGATGCATTGGAAAACGTTACCCCACTGAATGAATTTTTAGGTCCATAACTCTATAAATTGTTTTACAAATGTAGGTCAAAGTTGCCAAAAAGTGATATGCCGACTTCCAAGTGATAGTGACTACCTTTGCTTTAAGGTGTTAGAAAATTGGTAGGGTAAAATCTAGCTGAAGTGAATGAATATTAACTAACTATTGCATTAAAACTATAAACTTTTAATTTACAAAAATGATATAAAATAATTCTTTGAAGCGGTCACTGACTTAGATCCAGAACTCTGAAAATAATAATGATGAATATTCTAAACTTGGAAAAAAATCTAAAGACAAAAAAGTCAACAACAGATGACATACACTATGATGTCTCTGCTGTTCATAATCTAACTTCTGTCGATACACAGAATGAATTAGTTAAAAAGTTTGGACATGAAAAAAATCTAGTAGAAAAGTACTTGCTAGACAAAACATAGAACACAGAAATGTTACTTCTAATATAATACAGAGAAGTAATTTAGAACAATATCTTGAAGACAATAGGTCTTTAATAGACAGTGAATCTTCAGAGGATTCAGCTGAATTACAATATGATCTAGAGACTCCTTAAGAAGAGAACACAAACTATATATACTCATAGACATAGGAAATATAGGGGGCCTAGATACATGTAGAGTAAAATATTATAATGGGAAAACCAATTTAGATAAAAGATTAAAACATAAAACAACGGTCAAAACAACTTCAAGGTCAAACCCTTAGCTTAATAGGCTTGAAGACAGAGGAAATAAATTTTTTACATCTATTGATAATACAGAGACTAATAAATTCTTCATAGTAGAGCGGACGGACCAGGGCCATAAGCTAAAACTTGGAGAAGCTTCTTTCAGCAATAGGGTTGTTAATTTTGGAATGGATTGCCACAGAAGGTTGTTGAGTGTGAATACATTGAAGGATCATTAAGAAAAAAAGGTTGGGAGTATTAATGGATTTGGCTTGATTTCAAGTAAGATAATGAGTCTCATTGGCTATTGTTAGTTACATAGTTATGAATTCATACCTGGCATGTGTGACCATAACTAGTTATTAAGGTATGTGGATGGTTTGGGTATCATATATCATTTTTTTTGTACTAATCCAAATTAGTAGCGTCGGTCAGGGTGACTCGGACCACTTAGGATATTGTCTCCTGATTCCCTAATTGCACTTTTTGGAATTTTTTTTTTTTTGTAAAAGTACGTGTCATTCATCATTAAGCACAAAACATAATAATTATTCTAATAGAAAAGTTTTATAAAGTTTGAATGTGTATTATGAAATCACTGATGGGGTGAAGCGGACACCATTGAGGGGTGACTCGGCCCCATCTGTTTAAATTCTCTTTTTACGTATAATTCAATTTTTATATTTTAATTTGTTTACTTATTATATAATTATTTGATCATATTAATAAAAAATATAAGTATAAAATTCATAATGTTCCCTCCCCCACTAACAAGGTGTCCGATTCACCCTCTCCGTCAAAATTTTGACAACTTTTTGAATTCGTTTTTTTTTTTTTTTTTATTAAATTTCAGTATTTTTAACAGTTTCACTTAATATAAGTAATTTATTATATTCTAAATTAATTATAAATAAGAAATATGTCAATATATACGTCGAATAACAATGGTGGTCCGAGTCACCCTCCATCAATGTTTATGGCGGTGGTGAATCGGACCAGTTCGGCCCCGTGATTTTGCCACTATACTGTTTGGATCAAAAAATTTTACTTTGCCAGTTTAAGCTAACATATCGAAGGTATCCACTGAAAAAATAATTTAAAAATCCATCCCAATTTTTCATTTATAACGAAGTAAAAAACTCACATTTTTTCAAAGTGAAATTTATTGAAGGGAATTTTGTACCCTTTAATTTCTAAATTTTTTAAAATATAAAAACTAAATTGAGACATTAAAAAAACTTGTAGTACTACCGCGGGCTATTAAATGAGCGAATTTTTTATTATTATTATTATTTTTTATTTTTATTAGGTGGACTGAATCACCCCTCTCGAAGAGGTGGGCGCCGGCACCGCGCGCGCGGTATATTTTAGTTGCAGGAAGTTTGACAAGCCCTAGGTGTTTTGTGGATGTTGCGGAGATGTTTGGGTTGGTTGGGCGGTTGACTGGACAGTACTTGATAGTCCATTGTCTTACTGTCTCTATCATTTCTAATGTCTAATAAACATATATGCATTACACAGATGAGGACCAACAGTTTTTGCAACCGACTGGTAAAATGGATAGATCTACTTTAGAATCTTCTACATACGATTAGATCGCAATGCTTCTTTCAAGACACCGACCCAAATGTATCTGTCTATTATTTAGGTCTGGAGGGGTGAGAAGTGATCCGTGTATGGAAGAGGCTAGTATTCTTCTTACACGAGTTATCAAAGAATTCTCAAAAGTGAAGGTGGTAACGCGGGGTAAGTTATATTATGAGGTCGTGACTCAAAATCTCCTATATATTAAAGAGCTGGACTTGACTACTTGCAATCTCACTATCTGAAATCCCACAGCGATATGTTGACGTGTACTGGCTGTCAGATGGAAGGAAGATTCGTGCAGCCGTATACAAGCTTGTTACAAAGATGACAGAGGACATTCTCTGTCAGAGAGAACACTATAAGTTGGTTCAAGATGAGGATATTGATAGATGAGAGGTTGAATATAAGCTTAAGCTTATCTTCTGCTAGACGTGAGAGAATGGAAACCATCAGAATGCATGCGCTCAGATTGGAAAGATTAGCCAGGCGAGCATACGGTATAGGGATTTAGAATTGCTGGAAAGTCGTTGCCGTACTCTTTTCCTATTGTAGTTCCACATATTTTATTTAAGAAAAAAAGTGTTGGTTTTTTTTCCTGCCGAAAATATTTTTCAAATGCAAGAGTTGATGGAATTTGCGTACTCCTGGAAAAGATAACAGTTCACTAGCTCAATTGCACAATAGCTAGGATAGTCCGTTGACGACAAAACATAGATAATAGTACACATAGGGACATTTGAATGATTGATAGACGGGTCATTCAGGATAAACACGGTTTATCCTTGCTGGACTGAGGTTTTACAGAGTAAAACAAGAAAAATCCAATGACATCCATAACTTATCTAATCAGCGAACTCGAGTAATCTGATCATAGTGCTCCAGAGAAATCCTTTATGTTTCAGTTTTATCGGGAAACTTGAGCATAGTAGTCGAAGGGGAAGAACTCTGCACGATCTGAGATGTAACCTCTTTTTACAACGAATACTCTTTTCCAATGTTGCGAAGAGGAGAACTTGACCTCTACCCTTTGCAGCGCGATGTTGGTGCTTATCTCTTTTCTCATTAGTACGAGGCAGCATTGCGCGAGGGAACCAGCACTCGTGGTACCACACTTTACCGCCTCTAAACAGGTGTGCTTATCGAGCATTATTTTGTGTGATATTGGTAACTCCCTGCTAGTCGCTGCTGGTGCTTCTTCTATCTGCCACCTGTTCTGTGGAGTTATTTCATCTTCGATTCCTGCTGAGATTGATCTCCTCATTAACGCCTGTGCTGTGCTTCATCTGCGTGAATTTACGTAGTGGGTGGAACTTTTCACGTTCAATCAATCTCTAGAAAGGCTTCTGCCTGTGATGAATGACTTTTTAATGTTGATACTCATTTCAAGGGAACTAATTTACATTATTATATAATATTATCTCTATTATATATATATATTATATATAATTTATATATATATTTATATAATAATGGATATATATTCTATTTATATTATTATTATACAGATATTTAATAGCTATACATATATATACCGTATGGGATAAAAGAAGTTCATATCCGCAAAATTTTGGTATCAGTATCGGTTTTTGTAATAAATATGTACTGTATGTGTTATGACTTAAAAAATTTTTGTATATGTGCAACACTTATAAAAAGTTATAATTATTTCGAAGGTTAGCAAGTTCTTTTGGCAGCAATTCTGTTGTAACAATGTCAAATTTCAAAATTGAAAAGCTATAAATGAAAACAAAGAGGCTATAGAGTTTATAACTGCATGTTACTATATCTCGTCTATAGAGAGCAAATATTGAGTTTCATCAATCTGAGAGAGGGTGATGAAGATGCATGTTGAATTGACACAGAATGACCCGTCAAGTTATAGAAATACCCTTGAAATCCATTAGTAAGTAAACCAGTTTATTGAGTGATCTGAAAAATTTCCAAGCAAAGTATATTTTTTTATAAAGCAGTTAGAGTACAAAATTTTATTTTGAGAGGAAATAGTTTGTGAAAATGTGCCATGTATTTCAAGAGAGATGTCTTTTTGAAGTGTTAAACTTAAGTTGAATATTATTATTATTATTATTTATTATTTTATTATTATTATTATTATTATTATTATTATTATTATTATTATTATTATTATTATTATTATTATTATTATTATTATTATTTTTTCAGAACATCAATAATAAGCATGAAATTAACGTGTATGAAAAACCATCCAAATGGTTTTAAAATTCTTTTGGCATGTCATGTAAATGGTATTATTATTGAAAAAGTAGTTTCTTCAGGAGGTAAGTTTATACTTTTTAAAATTAAATTTTTCTCAGGTTTTAAAGCCTGTTTCAGTTCTATTTTGACTGTACAAGCACCATATTAATAATTTTAAATAATAATAATAATTCTGCATCCATTGATAAATTCATTAGATAAAATTGAAATATGTGAGAATAATTTATTCAATTCTGTGTTGTTGCAAAGCACTGTTAACAAAAGTGGTAAATTTTTGTCAAAAAGGGTAAATTTTCAAGCTAATTATCTGTTGGTTAATCAGTACAAGTTTAATATATATATATATGATATATTAATATATATATTATTATTATTTATACTCATTATTATATATAACTATTATATTATTATAGATTATATATATTATATAATGATAGTATAGAATAACTATCTATTATATATATTATTGTTTATTGCCCATGGGCTCTCTTATTTGGGAGCCTAGTATCTCCAGATACAGCAACCTCCCCTGCGAGCCAGAGTCTCTTTAGGAAGGTTGATCTGATGTTGTATTCGGTTGGATGTAGTTGGCAGCTGTTCACAGAAGTGGGTTGACAGTTCAGGCTCTGTACAGTCTGTGGCAGAGGAGGGATGCGGTTTTCTCTAGGTCGGAATCAAGTGTTTGTTGTATTGAGCCTGGGTGATTCGCGCAGATCTCAGTCTAGAGAGGGGAATTCGCAGTCTTCGTGGGAGTGGTGTGGGGGATGCATCGGGAGGGGGTAATTAATGAGGCTATTTGTTGGGTGGGTTGTTGGGTCAATGCGTCGAACATGTGTATGAATAGTTGTTAAAGGAGTTTAATTTGGGGAGGGGAGGTTCTAAGATCGTTCGCATAATGAGAGAGCTGCAGCGGAGGAGGGAGATTTTTAAATGATGCATGGTGTGTTCTTTTGTAGGACAGGTCGGGTTTATGGAGATGGGGGAGCCCCGGGATTTTTAGGTTCAATAGTTTATCAAGTTGGGGTATATAGTGCATTAAGTGTGGCGTTATTGGTCTTTCTTTGACTGATTTGAGCTGAGAATTTTGATTCTGTTGGAGGTCAGGTTGAGTGACGGAGGCGAAGGTCGTATAACGAAGTGAATTGATATAGAGGGAGGTATTAGAGATTATAACTGAACGCAATTGAGGAATGAAGACGATTGCTGAGGTGCATAGCATGTAGTCCATATAATTAACATGATGTATCACATTAAATTTGAAAGTGATGGGAGCTGTGGCCCGATATATAAGCAATTCAGGAATAAATGGACAGCGAAGGTGTGAGTAACAGTGGGACAAGAATTAGGATCAATAGAGGTGAGTAAATGGTGCGATGATGATCTTGTGTGGTGTACTACAAAGATGCTCGTGTGAGAATATAAGTGGAGAGAGAATGGGTGCAGCCGTGACTTGCTCGAGAGGTCACGCCAAGTCCACTCGTTGAAGATTGCAATACAGATAAAGACTGAAGTGAATAGGTATCAGTGAGGGGAGTGAGAGATATGTGGATGCAGAACATACCGTATGAGTGGTGAAGAATGAACAAAGATTAATGATAAGAGAATGAATAGTGGAAAGAGAATTGAAATGTAGCAGCGGAACCAGGCTCCACCTATTCATAATAAATACTTGAACACGCCACTACGAGTGAAAATCTGTAGAGTGAACAGATCGAAATGAGCGAGAGGTATTGGAATGCATAGGCAATGATCTCTAATAACCCCTCTTCACTATAAATGAAATGCTGCGTGCTCTAATATAAACGCCACTGTGAACAAAAAGGAAGTCGTAAGGGGCTTAGTTTATTGTGTATTGGTGAGACTCGAAGTCAGCCAGCGGTAAATTTAATCGTCTATCCATAAACCATGTAATTCCCTGTTTGGTGTCTCACGTACGTAGACTTTACATAGAGGATGGTGTCTACCTTGTCTGAGAGCAATTTAATCAGATGATAGTGTTAACGCTTCGAGTACAACGTATAAAAAATAGTCATTTGGATAGAAATTTGAAAGTAGTCCGTGACAGTAAGAACGTTGTGCTTGTTGTGTGCGGGTTTGTTTGCAGTATTAGTGAGGAGCATTATGACTAAGGGGATAAATCGTGTCGATTCGTGACAGTGGATGCATCATGGTGGGGAAGCATGTGTTATTGTCTTCTATTGTATGAATAGAGTGGGTGAGAAGCAGTGGTAGAAGATGTATACTGGTTCATTAAGGGAATAGCTGGGAGGTATATAGATATATGCCCGGCATTATGTAGTGCTTCAAAAAAAGGCGAAGTTTGAGCGCAATGAAGGTAAAATTAGTCGAGACATTTCGATATAAGTCGTATGAACTATAGGGTTAAAGGGGTGCTTAGAAGATTTTGGCGCATAACTATTTGGATGATGAATATTGGAAAGAAGGATAATGCTTGGAGGTTTTAACACAGTTGTTGGCAGAGAGTCAGGGGAAGAAAGAGCATAAGGATTTGTAGAGATGGGTGAGATGGGTGTTGTGTTGTGTTTAGAGCTTTGTTTTGGTGGGTGTAGTAAACCACCTTGAGCGCAAGAGGGTTGTGGAATCCCACTTGGAGAGCTGAGGTGATGGCATGTAGGTCGCTTCGCGTGGCTGGGGTTATAGGTGAGAACCAGTCACTAGTCCTACTGAGTGTACGTGGTTTACTTGTTGATCATTTCTCACACCAATCTCTCCCCTGACAGAACCTATCTGGAATCTAATTGATAGGAAGGCCGCTTACATACCACTATAACATTGTAATGTACCAGAATAAGCAATAGATATAAATAGGGATAATAGTATATTATTAGATATGTGGTCTGGGTCTTCAGCTTTCTGTCATATGTTGTGCGCAAATCAATTTCTGAATTTTATATAAAGTTAATGGGTAACAGTTATAAATATTAAACATCACAGCGTATAGATTTTTTGCCATATCTGGGGCATATTAAAAACCTGATGGATACGAACTAGTTAATGGGTTATCGCCGGTATTTATTTGTGTTAGTAGCGTATTAGAGAGAATTGACTTAGTAGGCAAAAATGTAAAATTTCTTGTGGGATGCAATCCTATAAATAGTGCTTTTGGTAGGTTTTTTTAATCCAAATCGTTCAGGTTTCCGTTGAAATAATTCAGGAAGCTCATTTTATTGTTGTTTGAATTGTGAATATCATGGGATGTTAAAAGATATCTCTAACTATCTGAGCATACATTGTTTGCTTGATAGATTTTAATTCGTCCTTATATCTATTGCTTTCTTTATCATAAGAGATGATTTGTCTGTCATAAGAGGATGACCACCCAGCATAACTTTTTTGAATGTTATAATAGACTCTAACAATTATATAACTCACCTAATTCTGTGTATAACTGACGGTTACGTCTATAGTTAGCTCGTGTTTTGAAGTCCTTACCAAGTTATTTCAAATAAAAATTCGACTACTCATCTCTTAGGTTTGGTGGGTGATTGAATGGGAATGAGGAATTTCCAAAAGATCTTTTCAGTACTGCGTTCTTCGCTCCTAGTTTTTATAATTTTACATTGCGTTGTAGATATTCAGGTTGTATAATATTTACAATAAGATCTATAATGCTAATGGATTTACTCAGTGTAGAGTTGAGCTACTAATGGTATAGTGGTTCTTATTCTGAGTGTAATGAGGAAGGTAAAGTCATGAATTCGAAGCGCCAAGGACCTTGTATGAGTTCTGATATTTTTCTTTATTGAATTTATAAAATAATATGTAATGGGATGAGAATATTTTCTTTACTACTTTTTTTCCTTACGTCAAATATAAAGTTGCAGCAACTCTCGTTTATACTTTTATTTACTCCTCAAGCGCCAATACAAATAATTTCGCTCTTTGAATTGAATGTGTAAGTTTCTAAGGTATAAATACTTAGAATATTTATAAGTTACTCATAAGAGGTGATGTTTACACTTCACATTTACTTCACTAGGTCTTCTTCCACTGCAGTTCATATCTATTAAGGGTGAGTGATGATTAAATTACCGGTTGGTGCTTCACGATCGTTGCATAATTCAGGTTCTTATACATTTTTAGATTTTTATTGTGGGGAGCAGAATTTTTTCTTATTCGGCAGAGTTATGATACTGCTGGACGCAACTTACAACTGTTTAACTTTTTTTTTCCTATGCATTAGTTTTTGACTTTTATATTCTGGATTAAGGGCGACCACCAATCATTATGTTTTACGGACTTCGTGCTGAATCCATGTTTAGATGTGCAGGTGATCCCATATCTCCACTTATTCTCATTTCATGGCTCATATTTTGGGGTTCGAGATCTGGAGTATCCCGCGTCCGACATGAATACGTTGACATGTATATAATAACACTTAGTGTTTAGACTGAACTTATTTAGGTAACTTGGTCGTGATAAGCTAAGAGTAGCTCGACGGAAGCTCCATTAGGGTATTATTGTTCAGATCACATTTTCTGGTTCCGTTGCCCATTGTGTTTCCCCATTCCCTTACATTTCACTCTTATGTTCACGAGAACCTCCATGGACTGCATAAGGAGGTGTGTGCTTACGCTATTCATCAATTGCATAGGACTGGGGATAGGGCCCACTTGTCTTCCAATTATAGGGGAGATTTTTATCCCGAGTGAGACTTTTTATTGAAATATTCCCGGAGAATCATGTGCTTGTTATATTTTTCGTATGGTCAACTAAAAACTCCCTGTAATTATTTAATTATTAACTTATATTTATACTGTTAGTTATATTATAAAGAAAGTGACACATCTCCATAATTAGATTATATGAGGATTATTTGGAATTTAAGCTAATACCTGCGTTAAAAATATATGTATATTAGATAAACCTGTGATGTATCAACGTTATCATTGCGTGAAAAGGATAGTGAATGAACCTTAAAATGCAAGCTGACAAAATTGGTCGATCTGAGTTAAAGAAAAAGTTCATAATATTATGTCTTGCTTATTTTTGTAATCATTCCACTCTTGACACTTAGGCGGAATCGATGGAGACTCTAGGCCCTACATTGAACCAACTTATCTACACACGGAGCGTCTCTCTGTGAATAATAAACACGTAGCCAAGCTGGCTTCTATTCTTATATTTTAAAAGCTGATACCTTGACTGGATGTAGAAATCTAGCATTTTCAAGCGGCACTCACATCCTTAGTTACGACGCTAAATTTCTACAGCTGGTCAGAATAACGTTTCTTAGAGGATCCAAGAGATCACAACCACTATTTTACCAGTATTCCGATCAAAAATCTCCCATTATATGTGTCCTATTATTATGACATCTGGCTTTTGAACCGCAGTTGATATCCTATTTATTTTGCCTCTCGCAGCCCAGTTTTCCTTTAAATCACTTATTTCACAAAACACCGACTTTCATGATTAAGTGAATAGCATGAAGTATGTTTGATTTCTCATATGTGCTCGTGCTCGTTGAATCCTACTTTCATAAGACAAACGGCTTCAAGACCGACCCCCGGAGGTCGCATTGGCAACGGGCGCCGTACGTTCAGACCACTTTCCTAGCATGCCTGTACATTTATAGTTACACACCTTACATATATAAGAAATTCACATAAAGCAAGATAGAAATGAGGATAAACAGAAGAGAAGTAAAAAAATTTTATAGCTTCTCTCATAAGAGTTACTATAACTTGCCGCTTTGACTACAGACTTCTTTTATGGTTGTAATTATCTACATGTGAGGATGAACACAGTCATATCCCTCGGCATGAATCCGTGGCCGAACACATGGAAGCCGGCAGTAGGGAGGGCTGTATCTAAAAACGTATCTGTGATCGGTCTCTTTAGATACATCGGCAGGAATACAGGGGGATGAGTACAGGAGGAGGAATTGTCAGACCCAAACTAGAGTATACGGCAACAATATCAGAAGGAGTGAGTGTGCTTGTCAGTTGCGCCAAATATAGACTTATGAAGGGATGCTGGGAGTCAACTTTCCAAGGCCCGGGAAATATGGAGGCGTTAGATTGTATATTATATATTATATATATAGTATATATACTATATATATATATATATATATATACTATACTATATAGATATATATATAATATAATATATAATAATATATTGATATATATATATATATATAATATATATATCATATACTACCTATGAAATATGGGAGCGCTAATAGCTCGACCCTAGGAATATATGAGGTAGTGATGGGTGAATTCTGATACTCACTCTAATATAGTTTTTTTGTATTTTCCCGCATATAATATACTAATTATATATAATATAATTAAAATAATAATTCCAACTGGCTAAACTCTCCGATATATAGACGTACTTGTCAAATTAAATTATTCTAAACGGCGGGGACGAGCAAGAAAGTAAAGTTAGGGTATAGATAGAGAGGGAAAAGGAGAGAGAGAGAGAAGGGCAGAAATATGGGTGGGCACGAGAGAGAGAAGGAGAGAAGAGTAATGGAGAGAGAATGGCGGAGAGAGATAGAGAGAGAAGAAGAGATTGTTGACTACGCAGGAGACTTTCTGTTAAGCTACAATAGATGATGTGCAGAATGAGAGGCTCAAACTATTTTCCTATGTACCAGACTTGGTGCATGGTTCTTGCAATTGGCCTCAACCTAGGCGGGACTATCCGGGGCAAATAAGGGACTATAATACTTACAAATTTATGGAGCGAATTTACGTATTACAAGGACAAAATGACAATTGTAGGTATACAAGACAAGTCACGGAGGCGGAGGTGACAGTCGTCGGAAATGTTAGGGTTATGATTCAGTCGAGGTCTATCGCCGAATCCATTGTTCACTCTACATTCGGCGCTTGCTACTTAAATGATGTGGGTCGGAGGAGGAGGAATCGACGCGCTACAGGAGGGGTGTGGGAGTATAGAGAGATTAAAACTTAAAGGCGCTATGACGAATTCTGGGCTAGGAGGCTCTAGGAGTTTCTTCTCTTCGGATGCTTATTGTGTTTTTAAATCCGACGATGGAGTGTTTTGAGGATCCCAGGTAGTACGAAATTTTGGGGCGAGAAGAATGACGCTATTGACAGCGCAAGTTTGTAGAGAAAGCTGGGCACCTTCCTCGGCTATTTATTCTTAAGTACATAATATATTCATTTTTAGTGTACAAATTTTGGGGCGATTGGGCTATTGATAAGAATTTGGGATTGTCAATTTAATTTGGTTACCTGTTGGGGGTAATCGTTTTGAAGGTGATGATGGATAAAGAGCATAGAATGTATTATGGTGACTTTGGATATTAATAAGTTGCGCGATTGGTAAAGATTAGGGCCACGAGTAGCTTATTACTGGTAATACTCATAAGAGTAACCAGGCGTTTATTACGCAAAACAATCGTAGTGCACAGTAGTTCCTATGTGCCATAGACTGGGAGTAGGGGAGGTAGGACGCGTGAGTGTTTGTATTTGGTTGTTTAGTGTAAGGAGTGGCTAAATTAAAAATATGGGCCAGTCGAGATAAGAGCGATGTTTACGTCCACAATGCCGTAATAATAAATAGGATTATTAAGTAGATCAGAATGAGTTGCAGGTTAAAATAATTATTTGCGATTATATTTTCAGGAATTATGTAGATCACTCTTGTTGTCAATATTCCCGTTATTGTTTCGAGTCAAATTAGTAGATGTTTGCTCATCTGTTCTAATAGGATTGTTGGGTAAATTGGTATTGTAGCAAATGTGAAATTGCAGAATTTATAAAACAAAAGAACAGCTGGAAGTATTGGTTTGGAATCAGGGCACGTCATCAACAAAACAAAATAGCATCGGAGGATATGGAACGTGAGTGGGCACTTAAAAATCATCTGTTGCACCATTGGTCCGTGAAAATCAACGCTTGCGATTGGGTGATGTAACGTTTACGTGGAATTGCTGTTTAGGGAAGAAAAAAAGGATTTTTTTTTTTAAGCCGTTCAATTTGAGACATCGTTTGATTAGGTTCAACTTGAAACATCATTTGATTAAGTCAACTTGAGACTTCGTTTGATTAAGTTAGACTCGAGTATAGTCCCGATTTAAATAAGTCCAAAACGATGAGAAAATAAAACTTGAATAAAGTTAAAACTTGTATAAAATAAATTTATTTGTGACTAAGAATTATATTGCAATATATTGTGCATTATCAATGCATACGATAATAGCTACGAAAGTTTGAACATTGTAAATAAAACTATATAATGAAAAAAAATCGAATTAAAAATAAAAATATTGACTGTAAATAATATTGGTATTGGTAAATTTTAAATTATATATCTGTTTAGTACGAAATTAAAGTTGTTTATTTTGTCGGTGTTTCTCTGAGTTACTAGGATTTAAAAACGTGATAAATATAAAGTGAAATGAATACGTAAGTAAATAGATTTGAGTTTGATCATCAATGGAGGGATCTTGCAAAAGTCATAGGTAGAGACGGGAAAACAGTGATTGTTAAACATGGTGGTACTATAAGAGATGTAGCTAGAGTTCACATAACAGGTTTAACAGGTGTACCACAAGAAGTGAACAATAATGAAGAGGAATCGGTTAATGGAGGTCAGGATAGTGAGCAAACAGAGAAAAGGGTGATGTTCGAGGATGATTTCGAGGAATATGAAGTCAATACCAGAAATAACAGAGATAGAAAAAAGGGAAGTTCCTGAGGGTAGCTCAGAAAAATTAAGGTAGGAAAAAGATATAAATGTTTCAACAAAGATACTAATGAAAGTATAGATGTGAAGGTTCTGAGTAGAGCAGGGAAGGCAACAAGTAGAAAGTGGAGTAATAGTTAATAAAACTTAATATTCAAAATGTGGATAGTGGTGAGCGTAAGTGGATTGACTTTGGCAACTATAAGGATGCAGAATGTATAGAGGACCAGGCTTGGCTTGGAGAAGAACCAGAAGTTTGGCTTGGTAATTGGGTAGATGAGCGTGTACTACAGGCAAAACTGAAGGAAATAGATAACTGGGGGTCCAGGGATGTTTATAAAAGAGTGAAAGACACTGGTCAAAGGAAAATTTCTGTGAGGTGGATGATAACTAAAAAAGTAGTAGAAGGCAAGGTTAGTGGCAAGGGGTTTTGAAGAAATTGAAGATCTTGTAACCGAGGTACCAATGTGTTCTGGTGACGTATTGAAGTTATATTTAAGTATTATAAAAAGGGAGGGATGGACATGTAACTCAATTGATATAAAAATAGCGTATTTACAGGGGGATAAGATAGAGAAAGGTATGTGTGATACCTCCAAAGGAAGCAAAAGGAGGAGATTGAAATTAGAAGGTATAAGATGTAGACTGGAACCTGTGATGTTTTTGTGAATGAAAGAAGGGAGTGCGAAAGGGATCATGTGGACGATTTCTGTTTTGGTGGATCTGAACAATTTATGGAGATAGTTATTAAAAGAATGAAAGAGAAACGAGATAGGATCTGAGGAGCATAAGGGTTTTAAATATATAGGAGTTAACATACATGAATGAGACAAGTGGGATGTGGTTGGAGCAAGAGAAACATATGGCTGATATAAGCGTGCCTGATAACTGAGAGTTTTATGGTGATAGGGAAATGAAAAATAAGGAACTGACTCAGTATAGATCTTTAGTGGGTCAGATAAATTGGCTGTGTGGTCAATCAAGATCTGATATTTGTTTTGTGGTGGGGGATAGAAGCAGGTATTTTGAGGGTGGTAAGGTTGAAGAAATGAGAAAGTTGATATGGCAATCTAATCTGAGGATCAAATCTAAGGCTCCAAGCCACTAATCTATTTAGATATTTAACTTTAAAAATTATTAAAGACTAGGGTAAAGTGAGGTTGCCTACCTTCCCTATTTCAAGGGATAGCTCCAAAGCAATTTTCGTTTCTTCTGACGTAGTGTAAAACTCGACTGCAAATACGTTGGTGGCGCTGGTTTGGGATAGCCGGCCTTTAAGTTCGATTTCCTGTAGTCCCCCGTGTTACCCTCTGAAAAGAGGATAAAGCACGTTAAAAGGTAGTTTATATATATATAGG
>JABUQX010086086.1:10000-17500 GCA_015478945.1 Trachelipus rathkii | reverse complement strand
TATTAACTCTATCATACGCCTGTTTAAATCCATAAAACCTATTACAATTTATTCTTCTCCCTCATTTTCTCAATCATTTGTTTTTCAATGTAAGATTTGATCCACATCCTCTACCTCTAAACACACCTTGTTCTTCACCAATCAGTCCTTCAGTCACTCGACGCACTCTTTCGACCAAAATACCAGCATATACCTTCCCTACAACACTCAATAAACTTATTCCCTATAATTTCTACAGTTCCCTTTTCTCCCTTCCCATATATAGGGTACTATTACCAACTCTCCTCCAATCCCTTGGAACTGCCCTCCATAAACGCTTTATTACACAACTTCCAAATGCAATCAATCACGATATCGTCCGTTCTTGATCATTTTTCACCAGTAATTTCATCTATACCTGCAGATTTTCCATTCTTCAACTTTTTCTTACTCTACCCATTACCTCCTTCTTACTAATAACCTCATCCCCAAATATTGCTCCTTGCACCATCAAATCCACACACATTCACTATCACCTCTTCATTACTGTTAATATTGTGCAGATTTTCGAAGTGTTCTTTCCACACTCCCCTCACATCTATTTCATCAGTTACAAAAGCACCATCCCTATTCATTATTCTAAGCAGATTCCCCTTATTCTCATTCTTAACCTTTCGCGCTTCCTTCCAGAAGAGCTTCCTATTCCCTTGTATGTCCCCATTCATCCTCCTTCCAAACTGTTCATTTACCTCTTGTTTTCTCCTACGTATGCACCTTTTAGTATTTCTTTTTTCCTCCTTATATAATTCCAAGCATCTTTCTTTTGAGACTTCATCATATGCTTTTAGTAAATTCAGCCACGCTTCTTTTTTACCTTTAACCGCTTTCATCACCTCTTCATTCCACCATTCACTGTTAACATTCTTACTTCCTACTTTAGCACATCCACACACTTCCTTTGCACTACTAACAATTGCTTCCTTCATTTGCCCCCAGATTTTTTCCATTATAAACATACAATGAAGACGAAAATATTTCTTCCGAATATGTACAGGAAGACGTCATCACCGCAGTGGTGGCGCGTCACATAAAAGTGTACAGTATAATAGTTTTGATATATATGACATACCAGAACAAACATCTATTTTATAATAATTAAATCTATTTTATATATAAAATTGTTTTTTAAGATTATTATTTACAAGAAATGATCAATGCACCCACGATCTCCCCAAACACAAGTTCAGGTTAGATACCCGCGAATACAATCATCTTCACCCCTTAGGTAATATACTGGTGACAATTGTGACAGATGGAGTAATTATAAAATAATTACGACATATATATTCTTTTATTCCTTTCACATCCACTCTATTCTTAGTAAATACATCTGCCAATTGATGCCTTGTATCCACCCATTCAACTTTCGAAATCTTCTTCTCTTCCATCATCCACTTGATCCATGCTATATAATATTCTTAAGCATTTACTCACCACTTGTGTTGCTGAATATTTTGCGCTCTTTAAAGTTCTACTATCCGTATACACAACAACATCTAATCTATCACCACCAACAATTTCATTCCAACACCCTTCCAGATATAAACCTGCTTGACTACCTTCAATAAAGGCAATCACTTCAGCCTCAATCGTAGATCTTGCATCTCTTCTCATACACCTCGACTTCCAAGCAATCAGACATCTAATCCCTTTTATGTCTTTTAACGCAACAATTACGGACTAACAGAACCTTCCGCACCATAAGAAGCATCTGTATGCACCTCCTTGAATCCTTCCTTCTAATGTACTCAACCATATTCCCATATCAATCTCCTTACTCCTTTTAATCACCTAAGTTCCATCACGTCTCCACTTTTTTACACTTTAAAAAATTACTTGTATCACTCACATTATAACACATTTCAAGCTCACTTGTCAACACCAAATTGTTTTATATGGATCAGCACCAAAAGTCTTCTTCATAAAAGGGTACGCTTTTTCGGATAGCCTTAAAATAATATCCCATTCCGCATGAGTACAAATGATCCCTCAAAACGACTTCCATTCGTCCACAAAATAAAAGCAGTTCAAGTTCTCTCTTCACAGCATTCAATCAACATTCACCTCAAACCACTTATCATACCAACTCTTGCAGCATTTCTTTCAACCCAACACATTCTCTTCAACTCCAGATACATCCTTCTACTCACTATTAACACACTATACCGGTTTCCCTATCTGATCTTTTTCTTTCATTTCTTTAGGGACATCCTGTTGTTCCTCTTGAATGGGTTTTTCCACTATCTCAACTTCAACAAATTCATTCTCATTTTTAAAACCTTCAATACTTTCATTATCTCTTGTATCAACATTTTTTCTTACATTATCCTTACTCTCACCATCATCAACCTCATCTATAATATTCCCAGTTGGAACCCCTGCCAACCTTGTAATGTGCACCCTAGCTACCTTCCTTTAATGTCCATTCATGTTTAACTATCACAGTCTTCCCATCCCTTCCTATCACTTTTGCTGGGCCTCTCCACTCTTTTATCATTTTTCTCTTATAATACACATTCTCACTAGGCTCACCTAAATCTACTTTATGTTCCCTTATCTGGCCCTTCATAGCCCTCTTTATCCTATCATCTCTCTCTTAGATTTAATATCCTTCAGATGTTTACTTAGAATTTCCCCTTCAATACCCAAAACACCCATACTAGCATCTTCCTCAATAGTGTAGTTTGTCAACCTAACATTTTTCCTGAACACCAACTGATTAGGTGAATACCCACTACTATGTAAACCTCCTGAAAATATCTTGTACCCAAATCAACCATCACAAGAAACCTCTGATCCTCAATTTCTCCCAGATCTAAAGCCACTTTCATTAAATCCTTTTGCTAGAGGAAAACCCACCAAAGGTCTACTAGGAGTCTTCTGATATCTCACACAGACATCACACTCATCACTCACCATCTCTGCATTTTTTTATCTTCTTACTTTCTTCACTGTCAATCTCATCCCCATATGCATCTTTAATTTAAGCAATATTCAAACTGTGTTAATGATGGACATAAAAACTAATCATGATGTTGAATCTGTGTGGGTATTCAATATGACAATAAAATCATACAGTAATAAGGGCATTTTATAGACCTCCTGCCAATTCAAGAATTATACCATGGATATGTGAAAGAAATTGAGACAGCAAGCCACAATAAAGAAAAAGATATATCATCATGGATAATCTTTAATTTTCCTGCATTCAACGGGATTTCTGTCTAATTATGGATCATAGTAGTTCTTTATTTATAAGATGTGTAGGTTCGCCCGTCGCACGCCCTTGTTGAGGTGTTTGTTGTTTTGTTTGAGGTTATAATCCTAAGTATCCTGTCCAGTTTTCTTTAAATAGTTCCTAATATAGATATATATATATATAGATATATATATATATATATATATATATATATTTATATATATATATATATATATAATATAATATATGTATATATATAATATAATATTATAAAGGACTTATTCTAGAGTCTAAGCCTTACCAACGAAAAAGGATAGATTTTCTTTCATTTAACTTAAATTTTTATATTATTTTCATTTCTTATTATTCTTACTTTAATGAAAGATATTTTTCTATCAGATTTTATTTAGTTATTAAATTATTTACAGTAAGTTTATAACTTTATACTATGCGTCATACGCGAGCTCTCTTTTTTTTTTTTTTACTACAAATTCCCGCATAGAATAATAACACCAGAAACAATGACATGGGTAATTTTTTGAGGGGCAATTTGCCACAACCAATTAACAACTTTACAATTATGCCATTTCTCACATATATTCGTAATTATTACGAAGTATTCAACATCAAATATAACAAAATGTTATTTTATAAACAAATATTAATGAATCCAATTGTTGCACGTGGTGATTGGAGGTGAATTTCCAAAGTTTACTGGAGATTCACACCTGAACACACCAGCCACTTCTAAAGTACTTAATTTTAGATGAATAGAGAAGATTAAGTGAAAATTCAAGTAGTAGAGGAAACTTAAATCTAACAAAATGACTATACCTAAAAAGTAATCAACATGTTTCATGAAAGTTTCGCCTTTATATCACTTATCATAAGAGTATACTGGCATTAGAATATATAAACTTTAGCACCAATAGAAATTTTTTTTATAAATCATCTAACTCTTCACATTCATTATTTAACATAAAATATGGTTTACATTTATAAATTTCACAAATTTCTTGATTATTCTTATTTATGTATACATTATTTCCAGATAACACTATAGGATAGGGGCCATGATATATGGTTCTAGTTTGTTTCTGCCATACTGCTGTTTTTTAACTAGTACATATTTTGCATCTTGCAGACTATTTGGCACATATATTTTGGGGTTCTTGGCAGTAAATTCTGGAGACAGAGGGAGTCCTAAGAATAATTTTAGTTTTTCAGCGTAAGTTTTCATGGACATGGGGAAGGAGGACTCTAGCTGATCTATTAATGCTCCAGGGAGAGTTGGATTTTGGCCCATCATTAAGATTTCAGGGGTGAGTCCTTCTGAATTCAATAGGGCAGTACACAGACACAATAGCACAATGGGGAGAAGATCTAGCCAATAATACTTCACATCTTCCAACTCATCCGACAGCATAGCTCGCAAAGATCTCAACAATGTTTTATGGGAGTTTTTGATAATGCCATTGCTTTGTGGGGTATAGGCGGAGGTAAAGTTATGCCGGGATCCTAACTCCTCACACACACTCTTGAATAAGTCCGACGTAAACTGCGTTCCTTTATCAGAAACTTAAGTTCCCACCACTCCAGCTATGGGTAGAAATTCTCTAGTAATTACCTCCACTATGGTAGAGGTTTCTATGTTTTTCAAAGGGAAAGCAAAGAGATAACTGGAGAACCTATCAATCAATGTTAAAAGGTACTTATAGCTTTTGCATTGAGGCATTTTAAGAATGTCAATATGGACTACTTGAAATTTGGCCGATACTGGCCTATAAGATTCATCTGGAGGGCTTATTTTGCGAAAAGAGTTAGATCTCTGACATGCATCACAACTTTGTACAAATTGCTTTACATACTTTGGCATATTTTTCCATACAAAGCGCTTTCTAATGGATGCCAGAGTTTTCTTAACACCAAAATACCCTAAAGAGAGTAGAATCAGATGAATAAACAGGAAAATAAAAGGATCTGGAACAAGACACGTTTGGGTGAAGCTGTAATAGATTCATCAATGGACTAGATGAGACCCAAGTCATATCCAATAATAATAGTCTTTTGTAAGCTTAACGACCCGTATTTTCTTGGTTATTTAAATATTTCGAAAGTTTCATCAGTATTTTGCTGTGCTGCTTGCAGTTCTTTGTAGTCAATCTTACACTGAAAAAGCTTAAAATTCTTCATTGGCGGAAATATTGAAAATTGATGCAAGTGCATAACCGTTATCCTCTGTTGAAGAATTCTGCTGGGGTAGAAAATCTGGTGGCACCAAGACTTCATCACAGAATACTTCTGAAATGACTTCTGCTTCAGGTATCTGATCTCCAATTTTAAGAGAAGAGCTTGTTGCTGAATCTATGTCTACTTTTTCCGCAGAAGTTGGAAGAGTGGCAAATTTGATGCCATCAGGGTCTCTGAGCTGGATTCTACTCAGAAAATCATGCAAGAATATTTCTTTGATTTAAAATGATTTACAGTTCAAATTATAACTCAGACAAAAAATGAAAGTTAGTATCACTGCCCCCTTGCTAGCAAGGTTATTGAAATAAGCAATCAGTCTCTTTTTAAGTCGACTAGTTGACTGAAAGATTGTCACAAAACACATTCTACCTTTCTTGCTTCTACTATGTGGGTAAATTTCTTAATTGTTTTAACCAAGGCAAGGAGTTCCTTGCTATATATACTATACCCAATTTCAGTAGGATTCAATCGATAACTGTAAAATCCCAGCGGAACTTTTTTCATTTTCTGTAGAAACTACTACACCTGCCAAGGCTGTCTGACTAGCATCAGTGAAAACAGAAATATTTTGAGCATTATTAAAGGAAAACCCAAAGGTATGAGATTTTGAGGCCAATTGGCCATATTAAAAAAGCTTCTTCTGCCTCAAAATTCCATTTTACTCTGCGTTGAGAGTATGGTGCATCCAACCTTTGAGAAAAAGGAAGAAAGAGAGAATGATTTCAGAAAATACCGGAAGAGAAGAGCGAAAATAGTTTAGACTGCCTATGAAAGAACGAAAATCTTGATAGTCTTGTTTTGGAATATTCATAAATAGGCAGGGTTTTATCCTCGCTTAGAGCATGGAGCCTTCGACACATCAAAAACCAAATATGTAAAAACCCGAGACTGTCCAATTTGGCACTTAATCCAGCACCAAGCCTCGATTAAAACAGTTTAACCGATCTAGAACCATTTCTAAAATCTTCATGTGTTCTTCAGAGTAGGAGTGGCGATGAGGGTATCATCATTATATATAAAAATGTTAATGAATTTAAAAAGAATTAAAGATATGTATTTTGCAAAACTATGGGACTGGAATGGAAAGCCTTCTACAGATACTATATATGAGAAAACTGCCAAAAGGAGATTTATAGTTAAGAACTTTCAACAATCAGGGTGGACTTTAAAGGGTTATTAAAATGCTTTTTAAGGTCTAAAACAGAAAATACTTTACACCCATGAAGTAAGTTCTAAAAGTCATTTAAGTTTAGGAACTGAAATGTCTCGAAACAGCTCGTTGTTCAGTAAGTCCACAAATCAGCTACTTTCGACTCCACCACTAGGTTAGAAGTACCGGAAATCGGAAATCCCAAGGTGAGTGCGAGGAGAGAAATACCCCAGAATTTACTAACCGCCCATCTCTCTTGGCTTTATCATATAAACAGTAGAGATTTGTGACTTTTATGTAATTTGGGGAACTCATAAACTTAAATTGTCAGACTAATTATATTTGTATTTTAACCATGCAGGAAAAACAATTAGCTTAGTAAACATCTCACTTGTATTATTAAAATCACTTTCATTATTAATATAACTTTTATTCATAATATTTCATTTCGTAATTTTTAGATTACACTTGTAGACATTGCTTATATCTACCCCAAGGATACTAATTATTAAAGTTATTATTGCTCACATTAACATTGTTTTCTAAAAATTTATATATAAATCATCAAACAACATTTTATATTCACTTAATAGAGAAGTATAAAGGGAAGGAGAGGAGAGAAGTTTAGGAGAAAGAGTTAAATTTAATAATTAAATCATTTGTTATGGGCCAGTGCATTCAGAATCATTCCCTGAGGACTGTCACAAAGAAAGACCAGTTGTGCATCAATTATAATATTTAGCAAAATCTAGGTTTAAATTATATTTAGAAAAAAAATCTATCCCTAAAATATTATCAATTACATCAGCAATAAAAAATTATGTTCATAGTCCCGCTTCAGCAGGAAATTTAATTTTTTAGT
>JABUQX010086086.1:0-5000 GCA_015478945.1 Trachelipus rathkii | reverse complement strand
AAATATATTATATAATATAATATATATATATATATAATATATATATAATAATATATATATATATATATATAATATATATATATATATATATATATATCATCCTCCAGATTAGCTGTCCCCTGTATGTATAAAACGATTGATAGCTACGCAAAACTGAATACATTTTTGAAATAAGCGCACATTGTAATGGAGGAAAATGAAGAAAAAATAAAAATACAGATGAACTAAAAAGAAGTTAATAAATAAGAATAAATAGGTTCATTTACGATAAGCTCTTCATTCCCCAAAATTGTCGCATTCCCCAGTCATGAGGCCCCTAATATTTTCTTTTTCAATGTTAATGTGACATAACGCACCAACGCACACACACACACACGGCAAACTCCATGATAGATAGATGTTCTAGAGGCAAATTAAATTTTTTTTGGTGACCTGACCTGACCTAACCGAACAATATACATTGTGTTTAATTTTTAATTTTAATTGAACTTTAATTTTTTTATTTTTTAATTTTTGCCATTACTTTTAGTTTCCCCTAAAGGAGTATTGAAAAGATAAAAGAAAAACGTTATTTTAATTAAAATGTTTTAAATTAAGTTGTGAAAACGTACGATTATAACATTTTTTGGAGTTATTTATTAAAATTAATAATTTATTAATTTTGTTTCCTTCTTTCATTACAAGTATGCTGATTCAAAATGTTAATTCAGTTTTTATGTAATATAGTGTTTTTTTAAGATACAGGGGCACCTATTAGCAAACTGCCATAATATATATATATATATATATATAGTAATTATATATATATATATATAATATATATATATATATATATATATATATATATATAATATATATATATAATCCGGCATTAGGTTCGGCAGGTGACGTTTGGGCACTATTAGGAAAACTCGTTCTCCCCACTTCCCCGTAATACATTTTTGAAAATTTTTTTCTAAAATCAAGAGTTAAGAGGTCGATAAGCACACAAAAAAAATAATAATGTAATTCTAATATATATAGTTTTATTTAAAGTTTAAAATAAAGCTCATTTAGACTCAGTTGAAGGGGTGAATCGGCCACCATTGTGGGTGAATTGGGCCATCTTTTTAAATTCCTCTTTATGTATAAATTCCAATTTTATATTTTTAATTTTTACTTTAATATAGTAATTGTTTATTATATTTAAAAAATTAGTAAATAAGTAATTTAAAAATTTCGATAATGATAAATAAAATAAGAATAAAAACTGTGTGGCCCAATTCACGCCCATATCATGGACAAATTTGACCACTTTAAAATCCATTTTTCCTTAAATATTTCATTTTTTATTTTAATTTAATGTAATATAAGTAACTTTTATTATATTAAAATTAGCTCACTAATAAAAAATGTCAAAAATGATAAAAATATCATAAAATAAAATAATAACAATAGTGGCCCAATTCACCCCATCATCAATTTATGGGGGGGGGTGAATCGGGCCAAGTTTGGCCCAGCGATTTAACCACTAGCACTTTTGAAACAAAATACATTGCCAGTTTAAACTAACATACTCTAAACTGTATACACTGAAAAAATATATAATTTAAAAAGTTTCCATAACTTTTCATTTTATAAAACAAAGTTAAAAAAAAACTCGCATTTTCAAATGTAAAATTCTATTTAAGGATATTTATACAATATTATTTAGTAATTTTTCTAAAAAGATAAAAGACCTCTCTAGAAATAAAATATATCTAAAAAAACTGAGTATTACCCGATGACGCCCAAAAAAAAAATTTGTTTTTTTTAATTTACAGTCACCCCGCCCGACGCTATATAACAGGACGCCGGATATCCGGTATCGCTATCCAGCCGGATATCGTTAACTTCCAGCCGATATCCGCATCCAGCTAATTCCTATCCGGCCCATCCCTAATTATATATAATATATATATATAATATATATAAATAATATAATAATATATAATATATATATATATATATATAATAGAATATATATATATATATATATATATATATATATTTATATATATAATATATATATATATTTATATAATACGTTAAATATTATGGTTGTGAGTGTAGACAGTCCTCAGTGTGAAGTTATGTTAGATGCTAGCAGCTGGAAACAAGTGTCTGAGTTTAATTATTAGGATATATATTGGATCAAAAAGGACGGATGATGCAGAGTTGTAGTAGGAAAAGTGTGAATGGCAGGAAGGTGGCTGGTGCAATTAAATCGTTGTGAATATAAATGGACGCAGTTGTGTGATTGTTTCACTTCTGATACATGAGTTATGTTGTGTTTTCACTCTATGTTTGTGACCGTGTGGTTGTCGCCACTCCGGTCTGGAAATAAGAAGTATAGATCTAAAGTTTCAATGGTTCAGATGGACAATCTTAGGGTGTCCTAGGTGTGAAGAGAATCGATTAAAATAGGGAAGAACTGTAATTAGAGAGTGTGTGGTGAAGAAAGGGAATGAGAGAAGAAAAGATAAAGTTTATGTTGATATGTTTGTTATTGGAAAGGTGAATGGTATGTTGTTGGCTTAAGCGGATGTATTGTGGCGAGAGTGGTTGAACCGACCGACTGGAGACGACAGAAAAAAAGTGGATTGCAGTCAGTAAACGACCTTTGAATGTGAGTCGTGTGAGTTTGTAGAGGCGAGAAGAAAGGTGTAAAAGGATGAATGGCGGGTTCTGTGAGGTATGTTGTCCATTACCTGGGCCATAGCGGATGAACCCTTACATTGACGATCTACCACATGAGGTCATCGCGGCTCCCGTGAAGCTCTAGGGGTATTTTTGACTGTGACATTCTTAACTAATAAAGGTACAGAGGTGGCTGTAAGCTGGCTTTCTTTTCGACGTTTAGCATATGTCTTCTACTGCTTTTCTTTTCCGATGCTTGCTACGCACCTTACTCCCAAACTGGAAATAAAAAAGGAAGATAAGGAGAAGAAGAAGAATTTATATATATATATAGTATATATATATATATATAGATATAATATATATATATATATATATATATACTATATATAATATAGATAATATAATATATAATATATATATATATTATATTATATATATATATATATTTCTTCATTTTCCTTTTTATTCCAAGACTGGGTAAGGTGCGTGACAAGCATCATAAAAGAAAAGCATAGAAGAATTATGACAAAAGTCAAAAAGGAAAGCCCAGCCCTTACCGCCTCTGTACCATTAATTAGTAAGAACTCGTCCAGACAGAAAATCCACCCGAGAGCTTCACGGGACTGCGACGGATGCTCACTTATGGTAAATCGTCCAGTGGTTAGGGGTTCATCCCCTGTGCCCAGTTGGGCCGACAACCATACCCATTCACAAAAACCCCGCCATTCTCTCTATCATGCACCCTTCTTCTCGCCTCTGATAAAACTCGCATTTATCTCCTGCAGACATTCTACTGATTCAATCCACTTTTCTTCGGTCTCCCAGCCGGTCGGTCCCAACACACTCACCACTTCATCCTCTTAAGCACCGACTATCATTCGATCCTTTCAAATCATGACAAACCATGCTCAACATACTTTCATTGATTCTTCATTTACGCCTTTCTTCACAAACCCACACAAATCTTTAATATGATTCATTCTCATTTAAATCAATTTTTCTCACACTAGACACCCCAAGAGTCCATCTTAACACATGAAACTTAATCATATACTTCTTATTCCAGACCATAGTCTCGCACCTATCTATACAATAACACACGTAAAGACTTACCCTATGGCAAGACCTTAAGCCACTCCAGACTTAGTCCTTTACATCCACCAAGATTTAATTGCACAGCCACCTTCCTGCCATTTTCACAACTTTCCTACCAAACTCTGCATCATCCGTTCCCTTCTCATCCAAACATATACCCTAAATATTTAAATCAGACACTTGTTCCAGCTGTCACCATCTAACATAACTTTCACACGAGGACTGTCCTCACTCACAAACCATACCACTCTTATCTACGTTTACTTTCAACCCATCCTTTTACTCACCCTGCCAAATCTCTCTAACAATCCTCTCAAACTTTCTTCAGATTCGCCAGCAAAGAACCAAACATCCGCAATATAATAGGTTGGGCACCTCCAACTCATCTCCATTCTCCATCATTCTACACCATTCCTGCCACCCCCACCTTTAATTTCTTTCATAACCCCATCCATATACAAATTGAATAACCAAGGAACATAACACAACCCCTGTCTCACTCCCTATTAATACTAAACCAATCCCCTTTGACACCATTATATATATATATATATATATATATATATATATAATAGTTAATATATATATATATTTATATATATTATATATATATATAATATATATAATATATATATATATATAATATATATATATATATATATATATTTCGTATTACTGGCTTTTGATGTAAAAAAACACAATTTTTAAGATGAAAATTAGTGTAACCAATATAGTCGTCCCACTTAGACTTAGTCAAAAGTAAAAATCTGGAATTTCTTGGCTAATGATACAAAAATGTTATGTAACTTTAGATTTATTTAGATATTATTTGATATCATAATTTGGATTTACCTGTCACAGCTTCGGCTAATGTTCAAAGTTCCCTTCTGTTTTGTTGATCACTTAGACCACTGACAATATATTCAGGATCAGAATCATTGTTTGAAGATGTTGCAAGCATTTCAACATAGGATTGCGGAATGTTTTCCTCAGATGCTGCTTTCTGAAATGGGGATTCTGATCAGTTTCTGGATTAAAAGTTGATAAGAAAACAACTTAGTTTTGACTCTTAATAACATTTTTTTTTGGATTTCTTTCCACTTTCAATTTCTTCGTCGTCTTTTTCTACGTCTATATCGAAGTTGTTAAAGGAACTGATTTTGAAGTACAGTAGCCCCTTCTGACAGTTCTTTGGTCCTGTTAAAAAAAGGTCCATAAATTCAGTTTTCTGGATCCTCCTTATT
>JABUQX010086085.1:2500-14578 GCA_015478945.1 Trachelipus rathkii | reverse complement strand
TAGGGGGACCGTTGTCTTTCCTAAGCCCCATACTATTCAAGTCATCAAGTCAAGTAACCAAGGTTGAAATAGTATTCATTTATTATTTATTTATTGAAAATACTTAACCCATGATTCGTATTATAATCTTTTTATATCTTTCTAGAGAGAATAAATATTTTTATATTAATATCTGCTTTTGCCATTATCTCCGAAGTCTTTAATTTTAGTAGTTAAAAGGAGATAATTCATATTTATTTGTGACAATCACCTAAGCAGTTCGCACGCAGTTGACGATTCACGATTGGACGATCTTATCTTAATATTTATTGGGATTATAAGGTCAGTGTTGCGTATTATTTGTTTTCTTTAAATTCTTAATTATAAATCACATAAATAATATCATTTAATAAATTACTTTAATTCGCTAACTAATAACATGGATAAATTAATATGTAATGTACGTACATTACAGACGTCCATATTCTGTCAGTTCTATCTACAGAAGCTTTCCTGAGGATCTTTATTACTTGGGAAATTGTCTTGAAAAGTCCCCTCCAAAGAAATTACTATACAATTAAAGGGTTAGTTTTATTTGACATTTTATAACTTAGTAAAAATAAAGTAATGAAATAAATATTCATAAATTTATTTCATTTCACGCAGGGTCCATAGCCTGGGCTTGTGTGTGGATCTCCATCTTTTAATACGTCCAATTCCTGGGATTATGATGAGATTCCCATTTATGGGTTTGTGTTTATCCAGTATCTAATGGAATTCGCTCTGCTGAATCTTCTTCCTGACTTCTCCCATATCCTCTGCTTCTATCATCAATGAGCTGCATCACATCAATGAATCTACTTTATTAATTTTTTGTACATTTATTTGAAGGAACTAATTACCTTCATAACTTAATTTATGATCTCTTTGTTCTGGACGTTTATGTCCCCTAATTTATAATCTCTTTGTTCTGGACGTTTATGTCCCTTAATATTAATCTCCTTGTTTGGACGTTTATGTCCTCTAATAATTTGTCTGAATACTCGGTGTAAGACGTTTATGTTTACACCATTTTCGTTATCATTTTTGTTTTGGACGTTTAAGTCCTTTAATTAATTCTTTGCACAATATTCGGTGTTAGACGTTTATGTCTACACAGTTTTCGATTCTTTTCCCATTATTTACGAACGAACCAGTATATTTTCTAATTGACCAATTATCGTAATTTGTCTACTTCACAAACACTCTAATTCGTGTTTGTGTGTATATATATAATTGTTTCTCTATCCGGAGTTATTTAAACAATAACAGTCAAACTACACTTTCATTTGGTTTAACCTATAAGGAATAAAATTATTGATGTATGGTTGCTGTGTTGATGAGAAGATAAATCTACGTAGACACGATCAAAGGCTCTTCTGGTGGCAGGGTATCAGGGTCCTCCTCATATACCCCCCTTTAGAGATAGCCTTATTGCTATTTGAAAATGATGTGGACAACTATCATTGGATCTTCACTTCATGGTTAATCATACGACAAGAACGGAGGAGCTAATTCTGTGTCAATTGTTTCTAAGGAAGACCGAAAAGGTAGAGTTTCACATTTGTTTTGCTGAATTACCTTAATTTACGTTTTACTTCTGCTTATTTTGCTTAAAATTAGTTATCACGATTTTGTCAAAGATTCAACGCAGGTAAGCGGTTATTAGTAATCTTCGTCGATCCGCTTCCCGTAACATAATACACCATTAAATTGGCGCCCGAACAGGGACCTTGTGTTCCCTTCGCCAGTCGCGCCTGATTGTGATTTAGTTCACAACATTCTTCACAGCATTTTACACTTTCGTTTTGTTTTTGCTGGTTCTTTTCTCAATTCTATCGCTATCGCATTTCTATCGCTTTTCTTCAATCGCTTATTAAATTAAATTTAATTTAAACATGGCTCACGCTCAAATCACTGGATCCCCCAAATCGAACCGTTTGGAGGGATCAGACAGACAGGACTTTGACTCATTAAATCGAGGTCAACTGGATGTCAATGTTACATCCAGGGCCCCAGCACTACGTACCAACATGCGGGGAAGAGTTAAGTCGATGAGGAGTAACTCTGATCCGTATTTATATAATAAAGAGTATGATGATGATGATGATAAATTAGTTTCCGATGACATTCAAACCCTTTTACGAAGGGATGATGATGATGTCATACCTATGCCCCTTGCAAATGACTTAGTGTCTCGATTTACAAGGGACAAACAAAAACTCACTCAGAGATTAGCTAATAATGATGGTCCGATGCAGAGCACTAGACCAAAAACATCTTCTGTTGACGAGCCGAAATTACTAGCAGGCATGTCATCACTTAAACTCGACAATACTGTAGAGCCTTTCCGCTCACAATCAGTAAGTCATCCGAAGTTGATTTCGGAAAAGACTTATCTCGATAATCAACAAATAAACGCTGACGTTAGTGACCAGAAAGATCAGTATTACCCAAAAATACAGCATTCGAAACCGCAGGTGTCTTTTGTGCCACCAGGTAATCTTGCGCAACAATTATACATTCCTCCTTTTAGATCAGATAGAGATGTGGAGTCACCGCGTTCCCCTCCACAACGTCATAATATAGTCGACACAACGGCCGCATTGCGTAATTTGACACATCCTAATCGGGGATCCTATGATCACCAAGATGTGTCACCACCCCCACACCAATATAGGCCGTTAATTCAACCTCAACATGCGACGTCTTATAGACGTTCGGATTACGATGATGAGTCTATCTACACAGGTAGACAAATAAAACAACATATAGATTTGTTAACTGAGGCAATCGCGATGCTAACTCAGTTACTTAAAAATTCACAACGGTTGAAGGTCGTCGACCCCGGAAAATTCAAATATGAGGCTGAACAAGACCTCTTACTGTATTTGGGTGATTTTGAGGCCTACTGTAGCCTACATTACCCAAATGCACCCCAGCAATGGTTGCAATCGTTGGGTAGACAATTAGAAGGTAAATTCCTCGATTTATATAAACTAATAACTAAAGAAGACAGAAATTATTTCTCTGTCCGGGATACCTTAATTAGTTGGTATCATGATGAGGAACGATTAAAAAAGGAATGTAGACTGCAGGCTTATTATGCGGCACACCGTAATCGCGGGGAGAGCATACGTATGTATGCCCTTCGATTAGAGAGATTAGCTCGAAAAGCCCATCCTGGTTTCGATATGCGGGAACATGACTCGCTTTGAATAGCGTTTTTATGCAGTCTACCTCCTCACATAGAACAAACTGTAAGGGAGTATATAAAGATGCAGGAGTTAGACGGGATTGGGAGAACTCCTTGGGAAAAAATTGTAAGTTTTGATGATTCATTGGAAGACGATCATAGAACAGATTCAAATTCCGTGTCCCAACCTCCGGTAGAAATAACGAGAACGAAAAAGAACGTTGAAACATCCAACAATAGGATAAACAACGATTCCGTAATACAAATAGATACGGTACTTCCCAGTCGTATTGAAAAAGCACACAACCGGGGTGATAATAATCAAAAGAACCACCCTATAACCATAACATAAAGGGTCCCAAAAGTAGCTATCCTGTTCCTCCTCAAGGAAAACTGTCAGGTAGTAGGTTTTATCGGGATAACCTTCGTAGTTCACCGCCGTTCAAAAATAATGGTCAGGGTAAATATGTTGGGAAAGATCCTCGTTCTTCTTATAAGGACGACAGGAAAAACGTTATTTGTGAGTTCTGTGAAAAATCCGGTCATTGTATGAGAGATTGTTATAAATACCTGGGGGTTTGCAGTTACTGTAGGAAGAAGGGACATAGGAGGTTTGAGTGTAGGGCGTATAATTCGCAACGGAGTTCACCGAATAGACGGAGAGTGGAATGCCCTTTTTGCCATGGTCCACACCCCGGCATAAGGTGTAATGCCGAAAGACCGTCGAGATATCCTGAAAATCAGGCACCTAATAGTCGTACAGGTGCGATAAAAAAAGTTTATTATAGGTCAAATAACCATAATAATCCCCAAAGGGGTGTTTCTCAACCCATTGAATCTGCCCCTTCCCCATCACGATATGTGGATAGGTCGGTGGAGAACGAGATATCCCGGGAAGAAGCATCTGGATTGGCGGTTGTTAAACCCCAACCACCTAAATGCAAACAACAGCCGTTAAACCAACGGTCTCCCCGGAGATGAACCGATTGGGGGAGAGCAAGACAGAGAATGGTTCACCGTTAATTATCGACAAGGTCAAAAAAATAAGTACTCCCATCTTAGATACTGTAGTAAACGACGATGAGAAAAAAATCGGTGCCTGTAATTGAGAGTGCATTGCGCACTGTGCGGGTAACTTGCGCGAACGCATCCACCGATCCCTTAATAATTACAGTCTCATTTAAACCTAATAGTTCTGGCTCATACGCATGTATGATAGACAGCGGGGCTGGAATGAGCTTGATGGGTATGGAATTGTATAATAGTCATTTAAAAAGTATTCCCTTGCGACTTTCTGCGGAAATAGGAATAAAGGCCGTTAGTGGTTTGATAAGAGATCACATAGTTCTTGTTGAATATTATGTTGAAGTCCCTTTATTCTTCCCTAATAGTAGTTTTGTCACTAAGCCCCTTATAATTCTAGTTCTCCCTGAAGAGGCCTTGTTAGAATGGATGGTTTTAGGAGCCGTTGCGCTAAGGGACAATAATTTACTTCCAGACCTCACCCTTAGACAGTTAATACATCGACAAGATGAGGGTTTTGAGGTAGTAGCTAAGGATGAAAGTGGGTTAATGCCTTTTTATAAATGTGTAAATGTCCATTTTATTAGCATTTCCCTTTTTTCTTGTAAAATGGTCGAGGTTACGGGTAATTCAAATAACTCAGATGTTCCATTAGCGTTGGTGGGTTTTCAGGGTGGAGTGCTGGATGATATTTTTCCAATATCAGGGGTCGTAGACATAAATTCATGCGGAACAATCGCTATTATGAACATCTCCGAAAAAAATAAATATATTAGGAAAGGCACTGTATTGGGCCAGATAACGTCCTTGGCGGAGGATGCAAGTTGTCCTATTAATGTTAATACAGTAAAGCCTTATGCACATTTCCCGGACTTTGCAAGTGAAGAAGAGGTTTGGACACCTGAAAAACTAATAATGGATTTTTTGTTGGATGAGTTGCCTATCAATTCCCAACAAAAACAAGATCTTATTGCTGTCTTGATGAGGCGCCAAAAAAGCATTGAGCTTTGGTGACCATGACGTGGGTGTCGCTACCAATATTACTCACGCTATTGAGGTTGAGAGCCAAAGGCCTGTTCGATTACCAGTTCGCCGATTTCAGGGTCCGTTGGCCCAAGAAATCGAACAGCAATGTCGGGAGTTGCTGGAACAAGATATCATACGACCCAGCAAGTCTCCTTATTCGGCTCCAGTGGTCCCCGTTAGAAAGCCTGATGGTAAATTGCGTTTATGCATTGATTACCGGAAGCTAAACGCTGTCACGAAGACTGACTCTTTCCCATTGCCAAACCTAATCGATATGGTTTACAATATGCATGGGAACAATTACTTTTCTACCATAGATCTGGTACGGGGCTATTATCAGGTTTCAATGGAACCTGATAGTGTTGAAAAGACGGCCTTTTCAACCCCCTTTGCCCAGTATGAATATTTAAAAATGTCCTTCGGTGTAAAAAATGGCCCTGCCACTTTTCAGCGTGGTATGATGCTGGCTTTAGAGGAATTATCCTGGTCTAACGTTATGGTATATCTAGACGATATTATCATCCTTAGTAAAACCGTTGAAGAGCATCTAGTCACGTTGGATAAGGTTCTATTGGCTTTGGAAAGGAACGGGTATAAATTGAAACCGAGTAAAACCAGTCTTTGTCGAACAGAAGTGGAATTTTTAGGCCATCACGTATCACAACAAGGGATTCTTCCCCTTTCGAAGAATATAAAAGGTGCTCTGGACTTTCCCGTTCCGACCACCGTGAAACACTTACGCCAATTCTTAGGCATGGTAAATTTTTATTGGAGGCACATACCAAATTGTTCACAAATTAGTAAGCCGTTGTCGTGTCAGACCGGTGGAAAAACTATCCAGTGGACTCCGGAATGTCAAAATGCTTTCGACGAATTAAAAAAACATTAACAAAACCATGCATATTGGGTTTCCCAGACTACAGCCCGGATGTATCTCCAATGGAGCTTCATGTGGACGCCTCTGATATTGGGGCTGGGGCGTGCCTCTCGCAAATTCAAAATGATGAACGCAGACCGATTGCCTTCATTTCCATGACCTTTAATGGTGCCCAAAGAAATTATGGGGTAATCGATAAAGAATTAACAGCCTTACGATGGGCCGTAAAGTCGTTAAGACCATTCTTACGGGGAGTCAAGTTTGTTATTTTTACAGACCATATGCCCCTAATTTACTTACAAAATATGAGTCTTATTGACGGTAGACTAGCTCGAACTATGGAAGAGTTAGACGAATATGATTTTGAGATTCGATTCATCTCAGGTAATAAAAATGTAGTAGCGGATGCACTTTCGCGATCCCCTATAAATGAGACTCCGGAAAATTCCCCTGTAAACTCTTCTATTGAATTTATACCCGATGGATATTTCGTCATTGAGATACCCGGTGGTGGGGATTCTCTATTTAAATGTTTATCAATGTTCCAATACGGAACGTATGATCGTCATCTGGAGCTCCGTCAGTCTCTCGTATAGAATTAAAAAAACATCCCCACAAATATCAATTGCAGGGTAAATCAATGCAAAAGAGATTACGATTATTAGCTCTCCCCGGTCAAATGCCTCTTCCGGAGGTAATAGATTCTTTTACCGAGTTATTTAAGAACCCTGTGCATATATACTATAACATAAAGAAGCCAATTATGCATGGGACTCAATATAAGAAAGAAGCATGTTGCATAAAGTGTTTAGGCGGGGTTCATTACAATTACCTTATGCCTATCTTTAATGAATTTTCATAAATTCAAATGTTTTTACTTTTCTCTTTTATTAGAGAGCATAAGTTTAAAGACCATATAAATACTTTTCTCTATTCTTATGAGAGCATAAGTCGTTTATGTACAAACGTACATTTTTTCCGTTTAAAAAGATTTATTCATTACAAGTTTTATTTCTATATGTGCACTAATCCTAATCCAAAAAGCCGTTTTTTCAGATTTTATTTTAGGTACTGTGGGTTAATCGATGTTGCACAGGAAGGAGGTATCTTGTACGCTGGAGATGTCTCTCGGTATCGTTATATTCGTCGAACGACATCACGCTGTAAGAAACGAAATGTATATAAGGTTTGGGATATGAGTTATGGTTAATCAAAACGATTAAGCATAACAAGTATTCATTTATATATTACCATACATTATTATATAATTATATATGAATTTATTTTAATAATTATATATGAATTTATTTTAATAATTGCATAACGTACCAATTCTCTGCATAAAATATATGTGTAAAAGAGAAAGGTTAAAAGCATATAGCATGCATGGATGACATGGGTAACAATGTATAAGCCACATGTCTGTCAGAAAATACAGGGAAGAGCAATGAGCGTTATTCTTGTTTAAGCTGCTTAAATTTTTGTTCTTGTGTAAGCTGCTTAATTTTTGTAAGCTGCATGTTCTTTCTTATACACTCTGCATATGCATGTTCGTACGCTGCTTGTTTTATGACGATATATAGACTGAAGCTAGTCTATGCTTTGATGCTTTGCCAATTGTCATCAAGATCTGTTAAATATTAAAATTTTAATATTTTAATATTTACCATCATATTATATTTACCATGAAAAGGTCAGTTCAAAAAAACTGGAAATGTTTAGCAGGAATGGCTTGCTGTAGAGGGTTGCTTTGTTTATTTTCTCATAACGCACTATGTGGTCATTCTTGTTGGAGCATTTCTAATACTTATATAAAAAACTAATATATATATATTTTTATATTAACAGGTATTGTTGTGGCAGAGGATAAGAAGATCGATCTAACTTATCAATTTCCAACAATGTCTCTGCCATTCGTCGTGGGTTCATCCGAAGTAAACCTCTTCCGGAACCATAAAGTATGTTTACGCCGGAAACATGGGTTGTACACCCGGGTGAATTATGAATCCGGCAGACAACTCTCTGACTGTATTGCCAGAGTAAAATCCAGTATGTCTGCTAACGTAGACCATGTACTTCTCTGGGCCCTTACTACTATGGCCTGGCAGAAGAAAGAACTACTGAATAAGGAAACTGGAAAGACCACCTCCGTTTTCGAACCCAAACTTGATTTCGATATAGAGGAAATACCCTCTTTTATGACAAAAATCACTGAATGTGTCCAAAAGTCAAACCCCAAGGCGAAAATCTATCTAATGATACCTCCTATTCAAGACCTATACGCTTTCAATAGGAGTAGGATTGTTAGTGACTGGGGTGAATCGCAGGCTGACTTTTGTGTTAGCGACCTGATACTGAATCCTGAAGTTATGAGGAGACATGCGATACATAGTTTCGACAAATTCAACCCTCTATTGTCAACCAAATACAGTTGGCCTGAAAAGAGGATAATACACCTTTGTCGTACTGAGGTAGAGTTCCTCGGTCATCATATCTCCAATATAGGGATAGCTCCCCTCATGAAAAATATTAAAGGAGCTTTAGATTTTCCGGTCCCTACTACTGTTTTCCGATGGGCTTCACCCTAATAGACAATTTTTGGAAGCCATGATGAAGGTATATCAGCATTGTTTCATTGCTCCAACGGTAAAAGAAAAATCAAAAACGCCAAAAACTAGATCACGGGTATCCTATACATATGATAAATCCTATAGAGATAGTACCTATGCGAACTATCGTACTAGTCACCGTAACTATGAAACGTCGTATCCTTCCACTTCTACTTATAATTCCACTTCTGCTTATTCTTCTACTTACTATCCGGAATTTGATAAAGCTTTGGAACCGGCGCATTCTTCCCATAGTAATACTGCGCATTCCGGTTATTATTCGTATTCATTGCCAAGTTATTCACAATACGTTCCACCACCTCAGCAGACATCTGCTTCTGCATACGCTTATAATTTTCCGTCTCAAAAGAGCAACGATTATTATGGTACTGCACAAAGCTCGCCTTTTGTGGCGAGAGAACAGACCGATAAAACAAATCCTGGATGTAGTTCTTGTCATAATATACCAACGCCGATGGACCAGGAGTTCAAAAAGATACAACGTCATGGTATCCGGGATCTTATGAAAAAGCTTCATTGGGATCTGTTAAACAAAGAACAACGTACCGTAGCATTGCAAAATTGGATGGAAATAATGAATGAGGAGGACGATTATATAAGTGGTGACTCTAATTCACAACATTAATTAAAACATATATTTCGTCTTAATATTTAAGTTAAAAAGGTCGTTTTTTGTAACGACATAACCATAAAGCCTCTTGTTTTCTAATGTGCGAGTTTTCTTCAAATTTCTTAATTTTGGAATTCCCTTTTTATTATATATAATTACATAAATTACTTGTTCGCGTATGGCGGCTTTCTTTGGTACATTTGCTCCGCCACCCTCCATCTTTCATATTCGGTTTGCGTTGTTTAAAAGGGGGGGGTTCAATTTTAGCGTGGGGGGATGTTAGGGGGACCGTTGTCTTTCCTACAGCCCATACTATTCAAGTCATCAAGTCAAGTAACCAAGGTTGAAATAGTATTCATTTATTATTTATTTATTGAAAATACTTAACCCATGATTCGTATTATAATCTTTTTATATCTTTCTAGAGAGAATAAATATTTTTATATTAATATCTGCTTTTGCCATTATCTCCGAAGTCTTTAATTTTAGTAGTTAAAAGGAGATAATTCATATTTATTTATTCATATTTATTTAATCACCTAAGCAGTTCGCACGCAGTTGACGATTCACGATTGGACGATCTTATCTTAATATTTATTGGGATTATAAAGTCAGTGTTGCGTATTATTTGTTTTCTTTAAATTCTTAATTATAAATCACATAAATAATATCATTTAATAAATTACTTTAATTCGCTAACTAATAACATGGATAAATTAATATGTAATGTACGTACATTACAGACGTCCATATTCTGTCAGTTCTATCTACAGAAGCTTTCCTGAGGATCTTTATTACTTGGGAAATTGTCTTGAAAAGTCCCCTCCAAAGAAATTACTATACAATTAAAGGGTTAGTTTTATTTGACATTTTATAACTTAGTAAAAATAAAGTAATGAAATAAATATTCATGAATTTATTTGCTTGTAAGAACATCCATAGCCTGGGCTTGTGTGTGAATCTCCATCTTTTAATACGTCCCATTCCTGGGCTTATGATGAGATTCCCATTTCTGGGTTTGTGTTTATCCAATATCTAATGGAAATCGCTCTGATGGATCTTCTTCCTGACTTCTCCCATATCCTCTGCTTCTATCATCAATGAGATCACATCAATGAATCTACTTTATTAATTTTTTGTACAGTTATTTGAAGGAACTAATTACCTTCATAACTTAATTTATAATCTCTTTGTTCTGGACGTTTATGTCCCTTAATTTATAATCTCTTTGTTCTGGACGTTTATGTCCCTTAATATTAATCTCCTTGTTTGGACGTTTATGTCCTCTAATAATTTGTCTGAATACTCGGTGTTAGACGTTTATGTTTACACCATTTTCGTTATCATTTTTGTTTTGGACGTTTATGTCCTTTAATTAATTCTTTGCACAATATTCGGTGTTAGACGTTTATGTCTACACAGTTTTCGATTCTTTTCCCATTATTTACGTACGAACCAGTATATTTTCTAATTGACCAATTATCGTAATTTGTCTACTTCACAAACACTCTAATTCGTGTTTGTGTGTATATATATATAATTGTTTCTCTATCCGGAGTTATTAAAACAATAACAGTCAAACTACACTTTCATTTGGTTTAACCTATAAGGAATAAAATTATTGATTTATGGTTGCTGTGATTATAAGTAAACTCGACGTAGACACAATCAAAGGCTCTTCTGGTGGCAGGATATCAGGGTCCTCCTCATATACCTCCCCTTAGCGATGGCCTTATGCTCAAAATGATGTGGACTACTGCCATTCGATCTTCTCTTCATGGTTAATCAGACGAAAAGGACGGAAGAGATAATTCTGTGTCATCGTTTCTAAGAAAAGACCGAAAAGGTAGAGTTTCTCATTTGTTTTTGCTGCTGAATTACCTTAGTTTACGTTTTACTTTTGCTTATTTTGTTTAAAATTAGTTACCAATATTTCGTCAAAGATTCAACGCAGGGAAGCGGTTATTAGTTCTCTTCGTCGTGCCGCTTCCCGTTACATATATATATATATATATATATATATATATATATATATATATATATATATATATATATATATATATATATATATATATATATATATATATATATATATGGGCAAGATGGTGATTGATTTAATTTGGAAGTTGCGTAGCAAAGAATTAAAGTATATATCCAATTTATTGGAGGAGAACAATAAAAGTACTTTTATATTTGGGCAAGGGGAATAAGGTAACTGTAGGTATTATGGGGGAATTAGTTTACTGAGTGTTGTAAGGAAGATATATGCTGGTATTTTGGTCGAAAGAGTGCGTCGAGTGATTGAGGGACCGGTTAGTGAAGAACAAGGCACGTTTAGAAGTGGTAGAGGATGTGTAGATCCAATCTTTTCATTCAAATAAATGATTTGGAAAGAGGGAGGAGAAGAATAAATTGTATTTAGGTTTTATGGATTTTCAACATGCGTATGATAGGATCAATATGAAAGCTCTATGGCAGGTGTTAGTGATATATGGTGGTGGTGGTAAGCTTCTGAATGGAATCAGAAGTATGTATGACGATAGTGAAGTGTGTGTAAGAATAAGTAGAGTCGAAAGTGATTGGTATAATATTAACAGCGGAGGGAGGCAGTGATGTGTTATGTCTCTTTTGTTATTCAATTTGTATATGGATGGCTTTATGGAAGAATTAGAGGTGGGGGTGGCAGGGGATGGTGTTA
>JABUQX010086084.1:0-40843 GCA_015478945.1 Trachelipus rathkii | reverse complement strand
ACTGGTTCTAAATTGGGTAAACGAGATTAACAACTAGTTCTAAATTGGGTAAAAGAGCTTAAAGACGAGTTCTAAATTAGATAAACGGGAATAAAGACTAGTTCTACATTTGTTAAACGAGATTAAAGACGAGTTCTACATTTGGCAAACGAGATTAAAGACAAGTTCTAAATTGGGTAAACGAGATTAAAGATCCTAAAAGGTAAAACGATAATAAAAACGATTTCTGAATATCAATTTGGAATTTTATGAAAATTTTAGGATTTGGTTTGCTAGTAAGGAAATGTTTTGTAATGAATTTATTAACTTAGGTTTATTACCTTTTCTTAAATTACATAATGTTTATCTAGGTAGAATTAGAGATTTTTTTTGTAATAAAAGTTCTCACCTCACGGACATAGCCCTATTCTAGGAGTAGAACTCCTCTAGGTAGTTGCTGCCTAGGATCCGGAGGGGGGATCGAACCCGGGCCCTTGCCTTTGCCCACCTGTCGCTCGTACCGCATGTGAGCCTCCAGTAGTATTAGCCATATATGCCAGCTGGAATTTGGAAAGTGATATAACCACCTTAAATTCTCTTCCGCATATAATTTAGGCGGTATGCGTCGCGTTGGTATTCAACACATTTTATCCGCATAATACGAAAATTACTAGTATATATATAGTAATATAATATACATATAACATATATAGATATATTATATTATATATATTTATTTAAGAAATACTTATTATCTTTGTTAAATATAACAATAAACATATATATATACTATATATATATAGTATAAAAGTATGTAAACAGTTTTTAAATGTAACTCAAGACGGTTTAACGGATTATTTAGTTTCGAAATTTGTACAAGACTTTCTGTCGAAAATCCTTTGTTGCCAAAAGATTCAATCGAAATGTAGCCACACAGAGAGGATTATATTACAAAATTGGGCAACATAGGGCTAAAAAGGCTTTAAAAAACCCAATAAGGTTTTATTAAAGGCAAAAATGATGTTTACCTTTGTTACAAGAATAATCTAAAAAGCAACGAAATTTAAATCTCAAGCTCCCCAGTTCCCCAAGAATATATTTTCATTCACAATCAATACGTTGATTACTATAGTTATATATACGATAACATATAGATATATATATATCGATATAATAATATACTATATATATAAGTATCACTATACATATATATATATATATTATAATATATATATATATATATATATATATATATATATAAGATATTAATATATCATCAATAATCAAATCCAGCATACATGTGACATCTTTAAGATGGCCAACGACCAGACGTACAATGCCTTTTCGTAAGTGCTTGTTTAATTAAAAATGTCATGAATTCTGCTTATTTACAAGTTTGATTATGAATTGTAATCTACGTAATAGCTGTACGGTGATGGATCCGCTCCCTCTCTTTACCACGTACACACTTCTACTCTCTCCCGGCTGATCTCCTCTGAACGGGTCTAGACACGAGCGGTTAATTATCTAGGCATATCTCTTGTCTCATCGATCCTTAGTGTCCAACCTCCGTCTCTCCATACTAGCCGATACCCAGGCTTGCTTCATACCAGTTGATATACTTAGTACGTACAGATTATCTTCATAGGACTTATATATATATATATATATACGTACAGAATATATATAGTATACAGGGTGATTCAAAACCTCGGCGACAAACTACAGGAGGGCTGATAATTAGAGAGCCAGACAAGCAGAATATCCGATTAATGGAACGATCTATATGTTATCATTAATCCTATGTTCGGTATGTCGCTTCCGGTTTTCAAACGTGTAATCGGAGCCCGCTTGGAAGGTACATTAAGGTTTATGTTGCTTTATAGCTGTCCATGCTAGCAGGTATTTAGGTTACTTCAATTTATAATGTCTAGTTGTGCGGGACGGTGATTTACTTGTAACGCGTTAATACATCGTGGCTCAAATACGTGTTACTTGCCCAATACATGGTTTGATCTCAGTACGTTGCTAGGCATCGAATTGACGCAATGGCATCACTACACCTCCTTCCCGACCGTTAACTAACATTGATCATGTGTTGTCCGTTCTCCGCAGCACGTATAGCATATATCATGATATTTAACTGGGGAGAAGAGTGGATATTGAGCCACTTCAGTGAATCCGCATGACCCTACACTGCTTTTACTGAATCAACGATGAACTTGGGCAAAGGTAAAGTCATTGCCGACCGTGTTCCCGAGACGTTAAGCGTACACACCGATTATTACGCATGCGCAAACACATATGAGCAATTCAAGTACAACCTAAAATCGTCCGGTAACCTACATCGCGACGCGTCACACAACATAACTAGTGTACCTTCAATCGTCCATAATGTTTCTTTTACCATTGGTGATTCATTACATACACTAGGATTATTACTGTAGCTATTTGATCAATCGTACATCCGATTTGCTCGCCAGGGTTTTTTGAGTCGACCCTTTGATATACTATACATAGATATATATATTATAATTATAATTAATTATATATATCATATATATACCGTATGATATATCATATATATATAATATATATATATATATATATATATACTATATATATTATATATATATATATATATTTTAATATATATATATATATACGTATATATAATATATATGATTATATATATATACCTATACTATATAATTATATAGATATATATATATATATATATATATAGTATATGATATATATATACATAAAAATATATATAGTATTATATATACTTATCTAACTATTAATATATATATATATATATTACTAGGTATATAGTTGAGTAAGTATAATCATGCATATATTATATATACGGCACGCATAGCTATTGACTACTAGCGGTACTTAGTATATATTTGTTACTGGTCGTATTCTATTCTATCTGCTGATTTTCTATAAACACGTGAGCGCTTCATTTGTGAGAATTAAAAAGTTATGAAATTGTAATAATTGTATAATTTTATATAAGAGCAATTATATTATAAGTACATCAGGACTATATAAGATTAATCTTTCATCAGTGACTTTTGGTTTGGGCACCGTGGTGGCACGGCCGCATCATGTGCATTCTTAACGACGATCGCTGGTTGCTAGTGCAGCGCAATTGAATGTCTCCTGCGCACTAAATTCCTCTCGGATTCGTTTTATCCCTCGCCCAGAATGAAACTCAACACCCTGAACAACACGTCTATGAGTCTTCTTTGGGTCGTAATCGGAATTACAATCGGCTGTATTTGCATCTTTACAGACTACGGCACCTGCATATACTCTCAATCAAGGTTCATATGTCAGGTGGAATGATCCAGCCATGGAATAACGTCGAAACACCATCTTTTTACTGAACTTCGACAAATGAGCACAGGGCGGAGGTCTCTGTTGAAAAAATCACAAGTTCTGATTGGCCATGATACCAAATCCTCTGTGTTGAGTTATGGGTATCGTAACACTGTAGTTACATTAGTTTAGGGTCAGCTACGTTGACTTGCTATGGGATCTGATTGGTGCGCTGCTTCCTAGACCTAAATTCCATCAATCACTCGAACTTATGGCGCCTATGAACCAGAACATGGCACCCCCACTAACGATAATACTATGCTCGCGAAAATCTATATCGTTTTTTTTCCAGTGCATTTGGGTTTAAAAATTCCTCACTTTTCCCACCAGAAAATTCCTGTTGGAACCACGATGAAGTAGGCCTCTTAATCTTCAGACAGATCCAATTGTCATTCTGTTTGCAACCATATAGCAATGTTCGTTTTCCTAACGAAACAGGCTTTCAATTAACGTGATCTTGGCCCGTATGCGGTGTTGAAACGTCTCCTCCTTCTTTTGTATAATGACGTTGGCAAGTTAAATGGACGAATTCGATCTTTTCTTAAACTCAAGTCTGTGGCAAACGGACATTACTGGCTGTCCCCTCTTTTTCGTTCGTGTTCACAGACCGATTGACAGCACACGGGGAATCCACGGTTCGCAAGCGGTCCTTGTGCGAAACAGTACATAAACAGACCATAAACAGCAAACTGACAGTTGTTTCGTAACAGATCGGTTACGTGCGAGGATGTTCATTTGAAAGGCGCGCCGAACAAAGCAACAGAACTTGTGTTTGGGGCCTCTCCGACAGTAGCAAAACGAATGGGACTCCTCGTGCTTACTGACTCACGTGTTCCGCAGACTCACACAGACAGAAAAGGGAGTAGGCCATTTGTTGTATGAAAGTAACTTTTTCTTAATTGGCCCATGAAGCAGCAGGACACACCCCGGAAGAGGGATCCCCTCCAATGAACAAGACTTAAGATGCCCTGAAGGAGGAGCATCAGGGTAAGGAGGTGACTTGGTCTTAACAGTTAGTTCTTGAGAATTCTTCTAGGTAGAAGGTGTGATCGTTTTTTTTTTTTTAGTGTTGAACTCTGTTCCTCAACTCATACTGAGAAAAAATGTGATTTAAAGTACCGACTCAAATCAAGCTCTTTGACATTATTTTTTGTACTGAAAATATAAGTGACGTTAGATACTGTATATTTCAATGTGTATAAATTACTTTAATTCTAGAATCTTTAATCTTAAATTGTAGCAATATTCATTCGTGCATTTCTTTAAATTGGGATGATCCCGAGATCACTTTTCAACGATGATAGATTTGTGTTTTTGTAAATATTTGAAATCTGATTTCGCGAACAGAGTGAGGGATTGCGTCTATGTTCGTTGAACTGTATATACCGCATTTTAATATTGAAGCAAATACCCGATTCGTTTCCACTCCCGAAATGAAGAACACTCCACGGGTTATACCTCTCCACTTTCCGTGAAAATTTCACTTTAATGCGTTATTGTACATAGGTTGTCTGATATCAGTATCTCATCTGATATTCATGCATGCTAGCGTAATTTAATTCTCGTTACTAGTCTGCCCATCGCAAGTATCGCTGCGCTCTCAACTTTCTCGCTTGTAGAAAAGGAGAGAGGAAAACAGGTTTGATATGTTTTTTGTATCAGACATCGTTGGTGAGTATTGAATCCTTTTTCATTTTTATTTTTAAGATGTCGAGGTGATACCTCTGTAAAACTGCTATTTCCATCCGTTGCATCTGACGGTTCTCATATTATATGCATATTCATCCCAGAACGTGTACTCTTATGTACCGTGCTCTCGCGAGCGCTTAGCTTAAGTTAATTTTAAGGAAGTGAATAGTTCTATATGCGTGAATGGGATCCCCTCGAATCTGTGCTCGCAACAAGGAAGGGGATTCAACACCACACCTTAATTTAAATCGACAACACTCTCTTACTATCCACCCTGTAGAACTGTCGTAGATTACTAACCCATTTAATTTTTTGATGTTGCAACATCCACAGAATTAACCCCTTCTTTAGCTTCCTTCGAAACTGTTATTTCACTTCTGTTGCACGCTGATCTCCAACTTCCTTCCATCTACAGGTACTCTGATCACTATATCAGGTTGCTGAGATCGTGGCACGTCGAATCTCAGTGGGCGAAGGTGGACCTTCACGACCCCTTCTGGGTCATCTGTGAACTCTTTCCCTTCTAACAGAATGTAAATAACAAATGCTTGAGTGAAAACTCCTTTCTCTCATCACTCAAATCTCCCTTACATATATAATAACTATAGTCATTGATAAACTCACTTATATGTTACTATCAAAACTTATTCAAAACTTATCCTTGATATATTTTTATGACACAAATACTATACTTCAAATTGGCTAAAGAATCCTCCCTTCGATCTCTTTATTCGAATGATAGCATTATCAGAGAATGATGAATGAAGGTGAGGACTTTGGGAAAATGTTTTGACAAATTATAGAGTATCACAAACAATATACAGTCCACTTACATCTCCTTTCATTCACTTCTTACTCTATCTAAATTGGTAATACATTTAAGTGGTCTTCCGAACGGATGGGTCAAACTATAATTTATCCTTGCACTTGCAATTGAACTGCACACAAGAACCTCTCCCAAAACAACATATTAGAGTGGATTTTTTACGCAATGGTTGCAGGTGCTCGTTGAATTGGGTTCGTTGCTCGAATCAAAAAACTTGTTGTGAAGTTTTTTCTCTTTGGTTTATTGTATATATTTTATTTTTTATTTATTGTTATATTATTATTAATTTATTAATTATTATTATTATTATTATTAATTATTATTTTATTATTATTATTATTATTATTATTATTTAATTTTGCCGAAGCGGTTTCGAATCTGGTCTCGCAGACTAGATGGTTTCTTGGTAAACTCAGTGTGCTTTTTAGATACTCTTCATTGATTAATTTCCATTTTTTTGTATTATTTTATGTCTTGCAATTGCCACAATTTACATATGATGGGAACGTTTCACTACGAAGGATTCGGCATATTTTGGAAAGCAAATTCGCTGAGAAACAAATCCCGTTTGTATTATCTCTTTCTTTAGGTCTCTTGTTCCGTTATTTATATATATATGGTTCATACTTGCCAATTGGCACATTGCCCATTGTATTAAGAAGGATAAGGAAAGGGTTCTATTTTCGGCATATTTTGAAGCAAAGCACCGCTTCTTTTGCTATTTCTTTTTGTATTATCTCTTTCTTTAGTCTCTTGTTCCGTTATTTATATATATATGGTTCATACTTGCAATTGCAACATTGCATTGTATTAAGAAGGAATAAGGAAAGGGTTCTATTTTTGGCATATTTTGAAGCAAAGCACCGCTTCTTTTGCTATTTCTTTTTGTATTTATCTTCTTTCTTTTAGTCTCTTTTCGTTTATTTTAAATAATAATATATGGTTCAATACTTTGCAATTGCAACATTGCTGTAATTAAGAGGAATAAGGAAGGGTTCTATTTTTGGCAATATTTTTAATGCAAAGCACGCTTATTTGGCCTATTTCTTTTTGTATTATCTCTTTCTTTAGTCTCTTACTCATTAATTTATATATATATGGTTCATACTTGCATTGCAACATGCATTGTATTAAGAGCGAATAAGGAAAGGGGTTCTATTTTGGCATATTTTTTGAAGCAAGCACCGCTTATTTTGTAACTTCTCTTCTTATGCTTTATCTCTTTCCTTTAGTCTCTTTTGATTTCCGCTTATTTATATATATAATGGGTTCACATACTTGCAACTACATCACGACCACCGTCCTTAAGAATGTGTAGGAAAGGGGTTCTTTATTTTTGGGCATTTTTGAAGAGCCCGCTATCTTTGCTTATTTCTCTTTTTTGTAAATTATCTCTTTCTTTAGTCTCTTGTTCCGTTATTTAATTTATATATATGGTTCATACTTGCAATTGCAACATTGGCATTGTATTAAGAAGGACTTCAGGAAAGGTCTTTATTTTTGGCATATTTTGAAGCAAAGCACCGCTTCTTTTGCTATTTCTTTTTGTATTATCTCTTTCTTTAGTCTCTTGTTCCGTTATTTATATATATATGGTTCATACTTGCAATTGCAACATTGCATTGTATTAAGAAGGAATAAGGAAAGGGTTCTATTTTTGGCATATTTTGAAGCAAAGCACCGCTTCTTTTGCTATTTCTTTTTGTATTATCTCTTTCTTTAGTCTCTTGTTCCGTTTATTTATATCATATAATGTCATACTTGCAAATTGCAACATTGCATTGTATTAAGAAAGAATAAGGAAAGGGTTCTATTTTCGGCATATTTTTGAAGGCAAGCACGCTTCTTTTGCTATTTTCTTTTTGTATTATTCTTTCTTTGGCCTATTGTTCGTTTTTTATTATTACCTCGGGTTCATCACTGCAATTGCAACATCTGCACTTGCTAAATTAAGAAGGAATAAGGCAAAGGGTCTTCTATTCTCTCGGCATACTTCTTGAAGCCACAGCATCGCTTCTTTTGCTATTTCTTTTTGTCTTATCTCTTTCTTTAGTCTCTTGTTCGTTATCTTTACATTATATATCATTACCCGGTCAATTGCAACATATTGAAATTGGCTCTCGAAAGAATAAGGAAAGGGTTTCTTATTTTACGAATATTTTGAAGCAAAGCATCTGCTTCTTCTGTAATTCTCACTTTGATACATTCATCCTCTTTCTTTAGGTTTCTCTATTTTCTTATTCACTCTTATTATTATTTCATTCTTATTATCTTATCTTTTATTATTATCCCATTTGTTCAGCACCGTCAGTGCCTTTCCTTGTATTCTTAAGAAACTGTCTCTACTTCTTATTACTTTTTGTCTATCTATCTATTATTCTACAACCTATCTCTTCCTCTGATTATTATTATCCTGCTCTCTCTTTTATTTAAATTATTATTATTATTATTATTATTTATTATTATTATTATTATTATTCTTATTAATTATTATTATCGTTATTATTGGAACTTTGAGAATCTCTTGAGAAGCTTCTCTTTCGAATTTTTATTTTTTTTTTTATGTGTTGTGGGTTTGTGGTTGGTTGTATAGGGTGTTTGGAGTTTCTGAGGTTAACACGCTCCAATTACAACACACAACCCAGCCACATTATACTTAAGTGTGTGACGCTTCTCTTTCGAATTTTTTTTTTTTTTTTTTTCTTTTGTGTTGTTGTAGTGTGGTATAGAGTGCTGGAGTTCTGAGGTTACACACATTCACACATACACACACACACACACACAGACACACACATTCATACTTAAGTGTGTGACGCTTCTCTTTCGAATTTTTTTTATTCTTTTGTGCTGTTGTAGTGTGGTATAGAGGTGCTGGAGTTCTGAGGTTGCATACACTCACACATACACACACGCACCCACCCAGCGATACGCACATACTTTAGTGTGTATTATTTTTGGATTTTTATTGTTCTTTGGATTTTTTTTTTTTATACGAATACACACAATTGAGTGTGTATTATTTTTTTAGCTTTTTTCAGATAATCATACAACCATTTATTAGTATATTATTAGTATATTGATATTATTGATACTATCAGTATTAAACTCAAACTTGAGTTCATTTTAGCCTAACTCTGATTCACCGGACTCTGCGCCGCAAAGGTAAGTCTTGTGAATTTTTGCGCATTTTTTTTTTTTTGGTGTCTTGTATGAGCCTAGTTATAAGTTAGTTTAAGGTTAGATACTAAGCTATAGTTAAGTTTCTCCGCCACGCTTTTACTTGCATGCGCCCGCTATCGCTTCTATCCCTTACTTATTGCAGGGAAATAAATCACAGGAATTCTGATAAGTAGTACGATTAAACTCAGGTAGGTGCTTAAGGGTATTGGAAGCATTCAAAAACCTTTTCGCGCACACCCCTTACTGACCGCGGCCGCAGCGACGCCGTCTCAGTGGGGTTTCGTACTGAAAGATTTTTTTCTCTTTTCACTTCCTTTGATACGAGTGCGTACGCACATACCCAGTACTCATGGAGGCCGGACGCAGCGACACCAACGCAGAAGAGGGGAATCCTCCCGGGACACCCCCTCCGGCAGATTTGAATTTGACCCCGACCCAGGATAACCAACAAAATAGAGGCCAGTCACAAAATCAGAAAAACAAACCAAAACGGGTGAAGTTCGCCGAACGACAGAGAGATGCCCTCAGTCAGAACGCCTCTGCGGAAATGACCGAGCTGAGGGAGTTGGTAGGAAGACCGGATTCCCCGGCAGGGGACATCTTAGCACTAGTACAGCATTTGGAGGAGACTCTTACCCAGTTGGAGGAGGCGAGCGTCGTGATCCAAGATTACCTGGATCGCGACGATTTTATGACCGACTATGCGGAGAGTAGGAGACTTCACCTAGCTATCCGTAAAGCGATCAACGCCGGCAACAACACTTTAGCCGCCAGAGAGAGGGTCAGTCACAGAACGAGTCGATCTCCTTCACCATCGAAAGCCTCTTGTTGTTCGGGGGGTCGGCGGGCTCCCACGCTTTTCAAGGCCCCCACCAGGAACCTGCCCACTTTCGGCGGGGACCCTCTGGAGTTCGCTAGCTATATAGAGTCGTTCGAAGCCATGGTTAACGGACATAATTATGATCCCATCGAAAAACTCCACGCTTTACTCCAGAGCTTGCGTGGAGATGCCAAACAATTAATATCAGGGTTCGCAGTGAGGGGAGAAAATTATAGCATCGCGCTATCTCTTCTCAAAAACAACTATGGCGACAAGTCAAAGCTCATAGAAACCCTCATTGCCCGGCTAGGCGGGCTCCCTAGCCCTAAAAATACTTACGCCGATCTTTTTCGTTTCAAAGCTGACGTGACCTGCTTCACAGAGTCTCTGAAGAACCAGGAAGTGATTGGGGACTGTCGGGGTTGTTCCATTATCCTAGGGACACAGCTATCTTTCAAATTGCCAGCGGAAGTTAAGGACAGAATTCCTTGGACCGACGCGCGTAAGAGCTGGACAATCCAATCAGTATTGGACCTGGTTGACCAGGCCATCGGATTCTTGCAGGCCGCCAAACCTTTCACGAACAAACCTAAGACCAATCCCGACTTCCAAAGGAGGGAGGAAGCTTCGAGGGGTTACGCGGATAAACGACCGAGTGGTGCCAACAAACAGAAGGTGTCTACAGTGTTAAGCACCACGGGAAATAAACCGGCAATCCTCCAACCTCCAACGAGGCAGGACAAGAACCCTGCCAGATCGGACAAGCGAAGTTGTCGGTTCTGCAAGGAGGAGCACTTCCCATCTGAATGTACTATGCTTACAACGCCAGAGATGAGACTAACCGTGGTTAGGAGTCGCGGCTGGTGTGAAAGATGCCTGGCGGAAAACCATGCCACGGCGGACTGTCAGTACACTAGGGCTTGTTTCCGTTGCAGGGCACCGGACCACCACATCGTATTTTGCCCTCAACCGATCTCTCGAACTGGCAGCCGCCCACGAGCGCAACCAGATCCGCAGGGCCCAGGACCCACAGGGGATTCCGCCTCGGGCCATTATGCCGCTCTTTGTTCTGGAGGTAAGGGTATGGCACTTCCGTTGGCCGATTTGATTGTGTCCAACGGGGCTGACACCCTTACACTCAGAACGTTGTGTGATGGGGGGAGCCAGAAAACTTTAGTCTCTAGAGCGGTCGTTCAAAAATTACGATGCGTGCCCCACTCCCAGGTGAAATTAGCCATCAATGGGATCAACCAGCGGGGCGTAGCTGCCCTTCATGACGTCGTCACTCTTCAAGTCCAAACGAAAGACGGCGCCGTCCCCATCTCGGCCATTGTGGTGGAACACCTGCCCTCGGATCTGCAGATCCCTGGGCTAGTCAAGACCACCCGAATGCTTCGCAGACAACATGTACACCTTGCCCATCCCTACCCGGTCAGCGATGTGATCGATCAAATCCAGCTCCTGATCGGCGTGGATCACTTGAATAAATTCCTGAAGTCGTGTGAGTCCCGCTTCGGCGTTGACCTTATGAAGACCAATGTGGGCAACATGATATGGGGACCTCTACCCTTTTCCTCGAAGAACACTACCTCCCAAGTTACAGTAGTGTCCGCATTTAGAGCAGAAGTTCGGCTCACCAACGATTGGAGACCGGATCTTACTTGTTATCAGACGGAACAGCACTCTCTATCCCTCCAGTTGGAAGGGGGTGTGAAGAAGGCGCCCCGGGGTCCTGACCCTTCGCCCCTCCGTTCTGAGGATCCCTCTCCGACCGCTGAATCACGCCCTGGAGCTTCCCTCTCGTTGGAAGACGTGCAGGGTAAATGTGAGACGGCGGATGCGGGGATTCGAACTATATGTTACGCTACCAACGTTGCCTTGGGCCATTCCCCCCTCCAGCGGGCGGATGGGTCCAACACGGGGCCACAGGAGGACAGTGAATCGTGACATCGTCTCGAGCGCTCTCCGACCGTCGAAATTCCATCATCCCCCCAGTTAGAAGATGGGATGTTGCTGACACCCCGGGGTTCTGAGCGCTCATGCTCCACTACGATCCTAGGCCCCCTCCCGACAGAGGAGGCGGCCCCCCCCACGCCAGATCTGGATCGACTTTGGTCACTGTCCCAGATTGGTATTATGCCAAATGAACAGTTTCACAGGGCCGAAAAACGCACGCTGGAGGCTTCGAAGAAAACTTTCATTCGACAAATGGCCGATTACGTGGTGTCACTACCCTGGCGGTGACAACACCTCTTTTCCCGACAACTAACGCTTTGGCTTAAGAGGCGTTTGTACAGCAAATCCCTTAAAAGATTGAGAGGGGAACACGCCGTGTTTGATGGGAAGTTACGCGATGTTTTTATTAAGGATTCAACAGAAAGGGGATTTCTTGAAGAGTTAACTCCTATTCTCCGATTCCCCAACGGCAAGCTGGATAATTTACCATCATGGGGTCCGGAACGTCCTCGTCACCAACAGCACTGAGACCTAGTGTTAGATTGTTTCTCTAACAATCCTAGTCCTTATCAGTGGTTTACACAGTGGACCTTCCTCATCACTGGATTTGCCAGATCTTTGAAAATTCGCTGAGCGATACGCTACAATCTCGACATTGAAAAGGCTTTTCCTTAGCATACGTCTAGGTTGGAGGATAGGGATTCCACGCGTTTTTTGTGGGTGAAAGATCCTTCCGACCCCCGAAGCCCTTTGGTCACCTACCGGTTTCACTTTCCGTTTATTCGGGCCACCTGCGTCGTTTTTTTGCCCTGGCCTGCCTGCAAATTCAAACACGTCCGAAATCAGACACGACTACGCCAGAGATTATTCTGACAAATATTCTACGTGGAACATGTTCGGTCTTTGACACGAAAGCGGTGTGGGAGGAATTTCTTTCGTCAGTCCCCGGTTCTCTTGAAAAGGCCGGCCTTCAAATTTACGAGAGTGGGTGTCAATTGTCAAGAAGCGAACGATAAAGTTTCCGGAGAAAGCGATGCGGCGCCGAAGACACTTACGATTAAACGGTTTTGGTATGGATGGGATACTAACGAGGACAACATTCCTACCCCCTAAGGTTTTGTCCCGCTCGGAAAGCGGCCACCAAGAGGGCTATTCTGCAGACTCGCTCCATATTCGAACCACTGGGCCATCTTGTCCCAGTGGCTTTGTTCGAGGCAAGATTCTCCTGCAAAAAACTGTGGAAAGGAGAAAACTGAGTTTGGGACAAACTAATTCCAACGAGCCAGCAAAGGAAATGGGTTTTCAATTGCGAAATTTTGCACGGCTGTTTTTGCAGCTAACCATACTAGGCAGCTAATTTTTGCTCGAAAGGTGGAACTTCATGCCTTCTCAGACGCATCGGGTGCAGCCTATGCCACTGCAGTGTACGCTGTATCAATGGGAGAGCACGTTCCCATCGCCAGTCTTCTTATGGCCAAGGTGAAAGTAGCACCCATGAAGGAACTCACGATCCCGCGTTTGGAACTAATGGGAGCTCTACTCTCCTCCCGAATCGTTAAATTTGTCATCGACGCCTACAAGGATTTACTAGAGATAGCTAAGATCTACTGCTGGTGTGACAGCCAGGTGGCGTTGCGATGGATATTCTCCTCCAAGCAACTCCCCCTCTTCAATCAGAACAGAGTCGATGAAATCCGTAGAAACCTGCCGACAGCCGAGTGGCGGTACGTCCCCACAGAAGACAACCCCGCCGACGCGGCGTCTAGAGGAGTGGGTTATAAGTACGTATTCACGGACTTATGGAAGAAAGGCCCCCCTTGGCTTACGAACCCTCCAAATTGGCCCGTCTGGACCGAACACCCTTCCCTTTGTGAAGGGGCTACGGGGACGGACGAGGTCATAGTAGCCACTTCCACCACCGCGGTACCGAAAGCGGCTCCCATCTTCGATTTAGAGCGTTACTCCTCTCTCAACAAGATCATACGGATCACCGCCCTGGTTCACAGGTTCATCGAGAACTTGAGGAAATCCAGGCAGAAGCTCCCTATGACCCGGTCCGTCTCTCGGCCCGAATTCTCCCATTTGATTTCCATAGAAGAGAGGAGTAACGCGGAACTCTACTGGATTCGGAGGCTACAGAGGGAACACTACCTACCCGAAGTTACGTGTCTCCGAGACTCCCTACCTTTAACGAACTTGGTGAAGCAACTGAGTTTAACGCTAGTAGATGGGTCCTCAGATGCGACCAGGAGGATTGAGCAATGGCGATGAAATACCTTCCGACGCCAAAAGTTTTCCTATGCCTGCTGCATCGACTCCACATTCACCCGACTATTATATGGGCAACTCACAAGCAAAGCCCGTAGGTTTGGTAGTCAGAGGCTCGTGTCGATTGTCCCGTCGCGGTCTTCTATTTTCGCTCGGATGAAGGACAACGGTGAAGAAAGTGGATCGCTCCGTGTGGCCTTTGTACGTCTACAAGCGCAGCATTTTCGGTTCGGCCACTAGCTGCCTTGCTCGTTCCCGAGTGGTCGAAAGCAAACCGTTTAGGTAATCGGAGTGAACCTCACGGGTCTTCATGTCAAAAGTTCTTTAGGCACGACGTTACAAAAGCTATGTTGGTTTTGGTTTTCACTTGCGCTGGTGACTAGAGCGATACATCTAGAACTTGGTCCTCTCGACAAAGCAGAGCATTTTTGAGAGGCGTTACGCTCGTTTTATCGGAGACGAGGAACACCCTCCGTAATATACTCTGATAACGCAACGTATTTCCAAGCAGCATCCCAGCACCTAAGGGACTTATGGGAACTACCCTCCGTGAAGGACTTCCTAACCCAGCATTCCATCACATGGAGATTCAATCCCGCTAGAAGCAGTCATTACGGCGGATTCTTCGAACGTTTAATAGGTCTGACCAAAACCCATCTTCGGAAGACCCTCAAAACCTCCCTAGTCAGCTATGAAGAGTTTCATACGGGTGCTTCGCGGAGGTGGGTCCCTTGTGGGTCCAACTGCCGACCCTACACCTAGTGGGGCGACGAACTCCACTGCCAGAGCCCCTCACTCTTCCACTTGTTTGATAGGGGTACAGCTGAATACCTTCCTGTCTGAGAAATTACTTGAACATGGAATGCACCTTGACAGGACCGGTGAAAGGTCAACAAAGAGGTACAAGTATTTACTCTCCCTCATAGCTAAGTTTCAGTCTGCTTGGAGCAAAAGATATCTACTGAGCTGAAACAGTCTTGGACGTCTTCAACGCCCTGAAGTCAAGCGTCGGAAGGCGTTGGGGTTCTAAATAGAGAAGACGAATGGGTCCTCGTCTAACAGTGGAAACTGGGGCAAATCATCAAAACCCTTTACGCTTCCCCGATGGGGCACAACCGTTCGTGTTGCTCAGCCACGAGTCCGGGGTGAATAACAAGGGGCTGTCATACATTTGTACCCTGGAGAACACTCAAACTGTTTCGATCCCCCGATTCCACTCCACTGCACCGAAGCTCCCAGACTCGGTCTCTCCTACGGCATCACCCCTACGACGAGCCCACGTGCTGGCTAAGCAGAGAATACGGGCTCTTCTTTCCAACGAAGAATAGCCTCCTGCCTATCAACTCCCCATTCTCCTTAGCCCCCCTTGACCTCGTCCGGGTTCGCCTTCCTCGCCTACGGAGGTGGTGAACAAGTTGCCGGGTTAGGGGTCCCCTTGGGGGGGAGTTTAATGTTTCAACAGAAAAATCCGTTGAAACCAACAGGAAATCAGCTATTAATTCAATTGACATTTCATTAGGAACAATAACGGATCTTTGCCTACCAAACGGAGAGGCCGTTAAGAAATTTAAGATTTTTGGTCAAAACCAAAACAAATCATTCTGTCGAGTGGCGAGGAAAGTTTCCTAAATTGTCTTGAAACTAGAAGATGTCGCGGTTGACCAGACTCAGCCAACAGCGTTTCCAAGACCCGAGAGACAGGAAATTCGTGGTCTGGGTATAGCAAAATAAATCGATTCTGCCAAGTAATGAGAAGTTGAAATTTTAAAGGCCTGTTTCCATGGATACGGAGGAGAGTTCTGATTGGTTCCTTCACCGAACGGAAGGGATGCTTACTGGGTATTCCCTAGCGGGATACGCCCTCGCTTAAAAGGCCAGACCCAGTTGTAATACCCAGAGGTTATCAGGGTCCGGCCCGGGGGGAAGGGGTTTATGCAACAGTTTGGTAAGGAGGTTGGATTGGTTCTTAAAGTCAGTTCTTGAAGAATTTTCTAGGTAAGAAGGTGTGCTCGTTTTTTTTTTTCTTTAGTTGTAGACTTTTGTTCCTCAACTCATACTGAGAAAAAATGTGATTTAAAGTACGACTGCAAATCAGCCTTCTTTGACTTATTTTTTTTCTGTACTGAAATAATAGTGACGTTCAGATACTGTTATACTTCAATGTGTTATTAAATTACTTAAATTCTAAGAATCTTTTTATCTTAAATTGTAGCAAATTTCATTTCGTGCATTTCTTTAATGGGGATGATCCTGAGATTGACTTTTCAACGTGATAGATTTTGGGGTGTTTTTGTAAATATTTTGAATCTTTGAATTTCCGCGAACGAAGGTGGAGGAATTAGCCGTCTATTGTTGTTTGAACTGTATAATCGCATTTTAATATTGAAGGCAAATACCGATTTCGTTTCCACTTCGCCCGAAATGAAGAACCTCACGGGTTTTCACCTTCTCCACTTTTCCGTGAAATTTCACTTAAATGCGTTATTGGTAATAGGTTTTTGTCCTGATTCAGTATCTCCATCTGATATTCATGCATGCTAGCGTAATTTAATTCTCGTTACTAGTCTGCCCATCGCAAGTATCGCTGCGCGCTCTCAACTTTCTCGCTTGTAGAAAAGGAGAGAGGAAAACAGGTTTTGATATGCTTTTTTGTAATCAGACATGTTGGTGAGTAATTGAATCCTTTTCATTTTTTACTTTTAAGATTGTCGAGGTGATACCTCTGTAAAACTGCTATTTTCATCCGTTGCCATCTGACGGTTTTCTCATTGTATATGCCATAATTTCATGCCAGAACGTGTACTACTTTATGGTACCGTGCTCTCGCGAGCGCTTAGCTTAAGTTAATTTTAAGGAAGTGAATAGTTCTATATGCGTGAATGGGATCCCCTCGAATCTGTGCTCGCAACAAGGAAGGGGATTCAACACCACACCTTAATTTGAATCGACAACACCCTCTTACTATCCACCCTGTAGAACTGTCGTAGATTACTAACCCATTTAATTTTTTGATGTTGCAACATCCACAGAATTAACCCCTTCTTTAGCTTCCTTCGAAACTGTTATTTCACTTCTGTTGCACGCTGATCTCCAACTTCCTTCCATCTACAGGTACTCTGATCACTATATCAGGTTGCTGAGATCGTGGCACGTCGAATCTCAGTGGGCGAAGGTGGACCTTCACGACCCCTTCTGGGTCATCTGTGAACTCTTTCCCTTCTAACAGAATGTAAATAACAAATGCTTGAGTGAAAACTCCTTTCTCTCATCACTCAAATCTCCCTTACATATATAATAACTATAGTCATTGATAAACTCACTTATATGTTACTATCAAAACTTATTCAAAACTTATCCTTGATATATTTTTATGACACAAATACTATACTTCAAATTGGCTAAAGAATCCTCCCTTCGATCTCTTTATTCGAATGATAGCATTATCAGAGAATGATGATGAAGGTGAGGCTTTGGGAAATGTTTTGACAATTTAAGAGTATCACAAACAATATCGTCCACTTAATCTCCTTTCATTCACTTCTTACTCTATCTAAATTGTCAATACAGGAATGCTTCCAAATTTCGACATGAAAAATCGTAGACAAGAAAATGATGGAATAATTATTTATTATTATTATTATTATTATTATTATTATTATTATTATTATTATTATTATTATTAGTATTATTATTATTATTATTATATTTGAAAAAAATGCTACATTTAACAACAGAAGCCATATATATCTTTTAATGTTAAAATATTATTAATATTTAATTTAAATGCGCGAAATATATTAAAACATTATTAATTATATATATAGTGATATTTGGGTTTAAAACCACAAACTATCTCGGATCTCAGATATTAAATAACTACAATAGCTAAGGGAAAAAGAATACCTGTTGAATTCCTGGCCCAAAATTTTATTGGGAAACTGGGTTAAAAAAAAAAGAAAAATTAAAGGTCCCGAAGAAATAATATAAGCTCAGGGAAAATGGGAATAATTTTTGGGAAAATCTTGTAAAATTTTAGATTAGGGAAATGTTAACAAAAAAAAAAATAAATAAATATTGGCTATTTTTTTTAGGAGCTAGGGAACATAGTATAATATATATATATTATATATATATATATAATATATATTATATATTAATATATATTATAATATATTATATTATATTATATATATATATATATATATATATATATATATATTATATATATTATATATATATATATATATTAATATTATTTGTAAAGGTATTACCGGCCCCAATGTAGGGGGCTTCGATCGACGAGGACAACGGGGAGGACGTTTTCATACCCGTTAGGGGAGGGGCGGAAGGACCCGCGACACCCAAATACAAAGAGCGGGGGTTCCGGAGACCCTCCGGAGGGGGGGAATTAGTCCTACCCGTAGTCTTCCCCGGAAAGGCCGAGAGACGCCGCTCTTGCCATGGTGCGGTATACCTTGGGGGGGTTTTTTTTTTTTTCCTTTTAGTAAAACAAAAAAAAAAATTAATTTTATAGAAAATCCTATTTATTTTAACGAGTAACCAATAAAAGGTCTCTTAAATAGGATCTTCATCAATATTAACAATGAGCATGAGGCCCACTAAATTTTTTTTTTTTTACATTTTCTTATCTAAAATCTTACCAGGATTCCAAAAATGTTATTCCTTGCTCGCAGTTCACAATTGTTAAGTTTTTTTTTTTTTTTTTTTTTTTTTTCTTCTGTTATTTTTTTATTTTTTTTACATTTTCCTCACTAAATTGGGACCAGCATTCCAGCAATGTTTTCTTTTCCTGTAGCTATTGTAGTTTTGAGATATGAGTTGTCGCTTTAAACCAAATTCACTTTTTATATATATATTATATTATTTAAATATATATTTATATATATAATAATATATATATATATATATATATATATATATATATTATATAGGAGAGAGAGATGAGGAATGAAATAAATAGATAAATAGTTCGAGAGAGGAGAGAGAGAGAGAGAGTTAAATAATATCCACCTTTTAAGTTTAAGATAATTTTATATTTATTAAACTTAAATAACCCTTTCTTCCTCTATGAGTTTTTTAAATTTTTACCTATTTTTTTTTTTAGTTTTTTAATCTGAAAAAGAAATTTATCACTCCAAATGCATTTGAACCTTAATAAGTTTTCATATGTGAATAATAATCCTGATAATGATCAAAATTTAATCATTTAAAATGGTTAAATTTATCAAAATACTATATAATAATAATATAAATAATAATTATAAATAATTAATAATATAATAATAAAATATAATAATAATTAATAATTAGATGTTTTCCTTTTGTCTCTAATTGCCATCATTTTTTAATATAATTCACTCTAGTGTATTGGAGAAAGTGTTGTGAGTGGTGTGTGGTGGTGGTTGTGTTGGTGTGTGATCGTCGGTGTGTCGCTGTGGCTGTGTGTGTCGGGTTGTGCGTGTGTGTGTCCCGGTGTTGTGTTGTTTCGAACACTCCACCACCGTGAGTACCGTAACGAAATAAAAACCATAGCCTTTTTTTTTTTTTTTTTTTTTTTTTGCCTAAAAGCAAAATGAAACTACTCTTCTCATTTATTTTAAAGAAATGTAATGATGCGCCAGGATTTACAACGCATTACGGTGCCCATGGGGGACGACCAAAATTGGACTTGTGTCTCCGATTGCCACCGTTAAAAACCCGAGGGTCAATTTAGTGTTAGTAAAAGGTCATTGGGAGGTTGTTTACAAAAGCCAATTTGGGTCAGTAAGTGCTGTGATATTTTTAGATTTAGACTCTCTCCAATTACATAGTAATTGTGTGTGTGGTGGTTAGGAGAGAGAGAGAGAGAGAGAGAGAGAGGAGAGAGAGAGAGGAGAGAGAGAGAGAGGAGAGAGAGAGAGAGAGAGGAAGGCAGGAGAAGAGAGAGAGAGAGAGAGAGAGTAAATTAATGAAATTATAACAACAAACACCCAGCAGAATAACAAACATCAAGTCTACCAAATTAGCTGAAAGCCTATTTTCGGCGGAATAACATAAAGAGCATAAGTAAAAAGGTCACTTTATTTCGATAAATGTTACTTCACTCACTAGCTCATTTGATCTTTTTTTTTTTTCATTTTCTTTTAGTCAATTTTTTTCTTAATCTTCTTTTCATTTTCTTTAATAATTAAATCAAAATTAACAATAATAAATAAAAAAGATAAATCAACATATTATTAAACAAACAGAGAACTGTAATAAATAAATATATAAATAAAAAAAATATATTATTTTGAAAAGTTAAAATTTTATTATCGAACAAATCGTACAAAGAAAAAAAATAATAAAATTGATAAAGCATGAATCACAATATATATTATATATATATATATAAATGTATATATATATATATATAATATATATATTTATATCTATAATATATATATATTATTATATTATATATATTATATATATATTATATATATGGTAAAATGTCTAGAAACGTGTTGTCGCACTACGAAAACGATACTAAACATTTTGGAAAATATACGAATACAAGGTTATGAAAAATTTTTTGTTAAATATAATGGAAAAATAAAAAGATGATATATTAATTTTTCACTTCACACTAGCGTACAAAAATTAAGGCTAATGGCAAAATTTATTTCCTTTTAAATTTGACATATGTAACTAAACTCAAAGAAAAAATAATTTAAAGTTATTAGTTTAATTATTAAAATTAAATTTATTTCACGCTACTTAGACTTTTCTATTTCACTTTGTTTTAAATGTCCTTAACCAATTATTAACTTACATTTTGTATGTAAGACAAGTTTTTTATTCATTTAACGTTTTCCATTTTCCTTTAAAGAAGGATATTATTATCTTTCTAGCAAGTAATCGTTTTTTTTGAGGGCGGTTTGCTGGTTTCAGAACTTTTTTGATTTAAATTTAACCTGCAATATTAATCGTATCTTAAATGCTGGTGTCATTGGAATGTTTGTATCAGAATTTTGGGTCCTAGCATGGGTTTTTTTAGACACAAAAAGTTTTCCTAAAATAGTTTACTTTTTCTTTTATTGGAAAATTAATGCTTCAACCTATCTTATGGTATCAATCATTTAAAGCCACAACTCATGATCTCAGAAACTACAATCAGCTACCGGGAAAAGGAATACATTTCTGGAATGCTGGTCCAATTTTGTAGTGCGCTGAAAAATGTAAAAAAATAAAAAATAAATTTTTTTTTTTTAAAAAATATATATTCAAAAATACAATAGCCCTACAGCGAAAAAGGAATACATTTTTGGAATCCTGGTAAAAATTTTAGATAGGAACAATGTTAACAAATAAATAAAATACAAAAATATTATTGTTAATAATTATAGTAATAATGATTAGAGAGCCTATTTAGAGACCTTTTCTTGGTTTCTCGTTAAAATAAATTAGACTTTTTACTATCTATTAAACTTTTTTGCTTTTTTTTTTGTTTTCTAAAAAAAAAAAAAGGGTATACCGCACCGATGGCAAGAGTCGGGGGTCTCTCGGCCTTCCCGGGGAACTACGGGGTAGGAGTAATTCCCCCCCACTCCGGGGAGGGTCTCGGAAACCCCCGCTCTTTTGGTTATTTGGGTTGTCGCGGGGGTTCCTCCGCCCTTTTCCCTACGGGGTATGAAAAACGTCCCCCCTGTGTTCCCCCCGTCGCTCGAGCCCCCTACATTGCCCTGTTAAATACCTTTTACAATATATATATATATATTTATATTGTCCCCTGCTCCAAAAATAGCCAATATTTTATTTTATTTATTTATTATTATTTTTTTTTACATTTTTCTACTACTACATAAAAATTTCACAAGGATTCCAAAAATGTATTTCCTTTTTTTTCGGCCTGCTAGCTTCTGTTAGTTTTTTTGAGATATGATTTTTTTTTTACAGTTTCGCAATAACTAAATTGTTGCCAGGATTCCAACAAGTATTCCTTTTCCCTGTAAGCTTATTGTGTTTTTGAGAATATGGATCCGATGTAGTTGTGGTTTTAAAAAACCAATATATCCTTATATATATATATATTATATATATATTATATATATAACTATATATATATATATATTATATTTTATATTATATACTATATATATATTATATATATCATATATTATAATATATATATATATATATTAATATATATATATATTATTATATATTATATATATATATAAGTCAGTGAAGCCTTCATTTTCCGAAATATTAATTTCTTCTTTTTTTTTTCCGTGTTTTATTTTATAAAAATAAAAAAGGTAAAAAAAAATTAAAATTTCTCAATAATTTTAGTTTTCATGTACTTTTAACTTTCGTTGCGCGAGGTACCATACGTTCTAGAATTCAACCTATATATATATATTTATATATATATATATATATTAATTATTATATATATATATATATATATATATATATATATATATATAATTTTATTTATTATATAATATTATATTATATTATATATTTTGCTGACTGTGTCGGAGTTGGCATGCAATAAAAAGTGGGAGAAAAGAAAAGGAAGAATGAAGAAAAGAATCTTAAGGATAGAGGGGGACTAAAAGAAGGGCTTTAAAACTTTCAAATAGACTACTTTCTAAGGTTCTCGAAGGATTTTCTTTGTTTTGAGGGGAAAGATTGTTTAAGATCAGATAATTACTTAAGTTGGTAGCTTACCATTTAAATCAAAATCTTCATAAAATTTTTAATTTAATTTATTTGAATCAATTTTAAATGAAAATCATAATATATAATATATAAGTTATAAAACATTTTTAAAATTAGAGGAGCTACAAAATTTTTAAGCCAGTTCTTTTTTCATATTATTTATTTTTTTTTGTAAAATATATAAGTTGGTGTCTGGTAAATAGTTAAAGGGTGGGGGACGCAAAAAATATTTAATCATCAGGTCTCTTTAACAAAAATGAAATAAAAAACCAAACTTTTGGATTACAAATAAAGAGCTACGCTATAATTAAATTTCCTTGGGTCTACTTGTGGATAGGGTATGTTTTCGACGCAGTTGGATAAATTATGAAGAAACTATTTCGCATGGGCTGTTGGGGCTTGGGAAACCCTCTTCTGAATTATTATACTTCCCATGAACAATCGCTATTTATTACATATGTATTATGCGATTGACACCACCCTGCAATTATGCCGGGTACCGGGGTGCTTAGTATATAAAATAATATATATATATATATATATATATATATATATATATATATATATATATATATATATATATATGATATATTATTATATATTATAATATCTATATATATATATATATATATATGGGTGGCTATCTTTTCACATGACTTAAAATTTATGTCCTTAAATAATGTTTGTGCTCTTGCAATGCTGTTTACGAATTATAAAAAAAAAAAAGAAAAAAAAAAAAAAAAAAAAGTAAAGGAGCTTTCTGTCTTTAAATTATTTCTTAAAAATACTTTTTTTTTCAGTGCTTATAATATATATATATAATATATTGTATATATTATACTCTAAACAATCTTACATGATAATTAATATACAATATATATATATATATATATATATATTTATATATAATTATAATATATATAATTATATATATATATATATATATTATATATATAATACTATATATATATATATTATATATATTATATATTTATGTTATATATATATATATAATATTTTATTATATATATATAATTATATATATAATAATAGGTTTCAAGTTTGTTGTTTGAAGTCACAAATTTCTGTTTCAAAATAAAAACTAAAAAATTAAGGGTAAAATTAAAATCTTATTGAGGAAAAATTGTTAACACTTTTAATGTCAAAAAATATGTTTAGAATGTCAAAGCTGTGAAGTCAAAAGTAAAATTAAATTTTAAAATTTATATATTATTATTATAATTTTATATATATATTATAATATATATATATATCAATTGCAGAAAATATTTATTATATTTTATATTACCCATAAAAACGTTTTATATATATATATATATATATAATATTATATATATATATATATATATATATTATATATATATATATATAGGACTGCAGACATCCTTTTTTCATTTTGATATTTTTTTTTTCATATATTTCGAGTATATGACCCTAACAATCACTTTAAGTGGTGACGTGACTGATTCAAAAAATATATAGGACCTTTTCCGTTCTACGACTCCGTCAGTTTTTTATTGTTTTTTTTTGTTTTTTTTGAACTAACGGATATTTATTGTAAAACGCAAAACATGGCAAGGAGTCGGGGTCCTCTCGGCGCTTCCGGGGGAACGAAGGGGTAGGACTAATTTCCCCCCTCGGGGAGGGTCTCTCCGGACCCCCGCTCTTTGGTATATTTGGGTGTTCAGCGGGGGTTCTGCCGCCCTCCGCCTACGGGGTATGGGAAAACGTCCCCCCTCTGTTCCCCGTTCGGCCTCGAGCCCCCCTACTTGTTGGCCGTGTTAAATCCTTTACAAATTTTATTTTTAATAATTGTTTATTATTTAAAAAAATAATAATAAGAAATCAATTATATTTCTGTCAGTGTGCTTAGTAACGATCTTTTCCGAGTACTTTTAAAGATAAAAAAATACCGTATTACTTGTTTGTTCACGAATTTTCCCAAACTAAAATTTTACCAGGATTTCCAACATGTTAAATTATTTAACTGTAGGTATAGTTAGTTTTTCAAGAAATATGGCTTTTCGTGGATTTTGGTCGTTGAAAGTGGATACTATCATATATATATAATATATATATTATATTATAAAAAAATATTGAAAAAAATATATATATTTTGTAACACCTATTTTCAATAAAAAAAATATATATAATTTTATATATATATTTTTTAAAATAATATATTTATATATATATATATATACTGCTTCAATAAATGATTTAATATTAATAAAACACTTTAAAATAAAAATCTCCCAAATTTCCACAAAACGCCTTTGAAACCTTTTCAATAAAAAAACATCCTAATTAAAATAATAAGCTAAATAAAATTATGTTTAATGATTAAATAGTTTAATTGATACACACAAGAGACAAAAGAAAAGACAATGAAGGGAGAATAAAATAACATAAAAAAAGTACAAATTAAAACTCTTTAATTTTTTTTTGAAGCTCCACCACTCACAAACTGATAGGGTAACGGTAAAATTGTTTCTAAATTGTTAGGGTAAAAATAGGGGATTTGTGATATAAGAATATTTGTGACTTCAAAACGAACTTGGGCTAATAAGATATTATTATATTTATATATATATATATATATTATTTATATATATATATATATATATATATAAATATATATATATATATTAATATATATTATATATATATATATATATAACTAAAGAAGCCGGAAAATTTTAAATTTTTTTTTTTTTTTTATTCGTCCGAAATTTTTAAAAAAATTCTTTCCCCATTTTAGGGGCTCGAGGCCGACGGGGGACAGAGGGGGGGGACATTTTCATACCCGGAGGGGAGATTGGTCCGGAGGAACCCCGCGCGACATAACCAAAAGACCCCGGAGAACATCCCCGGAGGGGGGGATTTAGTCCTACCCCGTAGTTCCCGGAGGCCCGAGAGACCCGATCCTGCCATCTTTGCGGTTTACCCGTGGGTATCGTTTAGTTAAATAAAAAAAAGAAATAATTTTTATTCAAAAACACTTTGGGGTTATTACTTTTAACTGTCCTCGTGCCGGCTCGAGCCCCGTAAATGGGGGGAAATAATTTTTTAAATATTTTATATCAAGAAATAAGTAAAAAAAAGAAAAAAAAAGAAAAAAACACAAAAAAAAAAAAAGGGTAAATCCATCCTCAGCAACCTTTTTCGGCTGATTCAATATATAATTTGTTTTATACTGGAGGACCCTGCGTTCTCATTAGTTTACAATATCGTGAGCATTAAAAAAATCTGGCGCATCTATATATTATATATATATATTTATAATATATATATATATATATATATATTATATAGTATATATATATATATATATATATTACTTATTTTTTTATAATTTATATAAAAATATTAATAGATAATAAACGAACAATAAGATTTTATCTTACTTTTTTATTTAAAAATAAAAGGCCGGTGGAAGCACAAAAAAGGAAATTGTTTTATTATTACCAAAAAATAATTAAATTTTATTTGTTTTAAAGCCAGTATAATAACGTGGGTTTAATAAACCTTTTCGATTGAAATTTTCCTTTCAGTCATGTAAAGGGTCCAAGGGTCCATATATATATATATTTAATATTATATCTATATATATATATTTTAATATTTATATATATATATATTATATATATATATTATTTAATATATATATAATATATATATATTATATATATATATATAAATATATATCTTATAATAATATTATATATTATTATATATATATAGGTTGATAATGGTTTTGAGCGACATATCTCAATCCATTTCAAAAAACTACAAATTAGCCAAGGGAAAAGGAATACATTGTGGAACGCTAGATTCAAGTATCAACTATAAAGAAATGTATAAAAAAAAAAAAAAAATACAAAAAAAGATAAAAAAAAAAAAAAAAAAAAATATATATATATAATGCTATATATATGATATATTTTATTATAATATATTATATAAATATATATTATTTAATAATTATATTTATTATATATATATATATATATATATATATTATATTGTATTATTAATATATATAGATTATATATATATATATATATATTATATTATATAATTATATATATATATATATATATATATATATAGTATATATATATATATATATATATTCTGCGAAACTACAAATAGCTACAGGAAAAAGATACATTTTTTTTGGAATCATGGTAAAATTTTATTGATTAGGAAAATGTAAAAAAAATAAAAAATAAAAATATTTAATTTGCTAAATAATTATAGGTAATATGATTAGAGGGCCTATTTAGAGACTTTTATTGGTTTTTCGTTAAAATAAATAGACTTTCTATTGAATTTTGCTTTTTTTTTTTTTTTTCTCCCTTTTCCAAAAAGAATACCCAAGGGTTATAACGCACCGATTGGCGGAGTCGGGGTTCTCCGGCTTTACCCGGGGACTACGGGGTAGGACTAATTCACCCCCCTCCGGGGAGGGGGTCTCCGGAACCCGCTCTTTGTATTTGGGTGTCGAGGGGGGTTTGCTTCTCCGGCCTCCCTACGGGGGTATGGGCAACGTCTCCCCCTGTGGTTCCCTCGTCGGCTCGAGCCCCTACATTGCCGTGTTAAATAATACTTACAAATAATATATATATATTATTGTTTCAGCAGTACATGTAAAAAAAAAAAAATAGCCATTTTTTATTTTTATTTATTTATTTTTTTTTTTATTTTTTTTACCATTTTCCTAACTATAAAAAAAGTTTTCAAGGATATTCCAAAAAATGTATTCCGCTTTTTTGCTTGTAAGTTATTGTATGTTTTTTGAGATATGATATTTTTTTTTATTTTTTTTTTTTTTTTTTTTTTTTTAAACGAGTTTCCGCAATAAAAATTGCCAAAGGATTCCAACAAATGTATTCTTTTTTTCCCTGTTTAACCTTTGTAGTTTTTGACGATATGGATCCGATGATGTTTGGTCGTCCTAAACAAATATCACCTTATATATATTATATATATATATTATTATATAATATATATTATATATTATATATTATATAATATTTATATATATATATATATATATATATATTATATATTTATAATATATATAATGTAAGCTATGTTTTGTACACTATTAATATATATAATATATTATATATTTATTATAGCTTGATTGAACCGCAAACTTGAAGTAGTTTTTTTTTTTATGTTTGAAGGCCTAGCCTAAACTCGGTGGTTTCATAAAATTTGCTAGGAAATTATCCCTAAGATAATCCCCTTTTTTTTCAATTTTTTATTAAAATTGTATTGACTTATTTCGAATTGTGGTTTTAAAGTTATTAATTAGATTTTTCTTAGTTGACAATTATTTTTCAAAATAAGGTAAATAATGATAACTTAGTGTGTGTTATTTATATTAAATTGAATATATACGTTCTACACATTACTGTAAGAGGTAAAATATAGAAAGAGCCAGGAGAATTATCTCGACGAAGAGTATGACACTTACAGGAAAAACCAAATACAATTTTGGAATCAGCGTATAAGCTTATTTGGAATGTTTAAAAAAAAAAAAAAAAAGAAGGGTAAAACATTTAAAAAAAAAATCAAATTACTATTTTGGGATCCAGCGCGGTATAAAGCTATTTATATGCAAAGGTCGTTTTAAAGTGATTTTTAATTAATATACTACGAATACCCAAGGGTAGAAACGACTGGCATTGGGTAAATACCAGGAGTCGGGGTTCTCGGCCCTAAGGTGGATGCGCGAGGGGGGACTTGTCCCCCTCATTGTCCCTCGGCTTTCGGAGCCCCTATTGGAATAATTATATTTCCTTGACCAAATTAATTTTTTTTAGGGGGCTCGGAGCCGATGTGGGATAGAGGGGGGGACGAACGCCCAATCTTGCATATAAAATAAGATTTATAGCACTGATTAATATGTAAATTTGTTTTTCTGTAGTCGTACTTTGTCGCGGAGTGGTTTTTTTTTTTTTTTTTTTTCATTCCGGTAATAAGCTTTTTTCGCTGATTCCAAAATATGTATGTTTCTCTGGGTAAGTGTCATACTTTCGAGATAATTCTCCTGGCCTTTTTCTGGATTTATGCCCTTAAAAAAAATAAAATGTTAATTAACTGGTAAGTTTAATAAAGTTACAAAATTCGTACAGAAAATATTTTATTTGTTTTATCGCTCTTTAACCTTGGGTCTCTCTCTCTTCTCGCTCCCGATCTCTCTGATCTTCTCCTCGTCTCTCTCTCTGTATATAATATATATTATATTTATTATATTTATATTAATAATATTAATATATATATATATATTATATTATATATATATTATATATATATATATATTATATTTATATTTTCAACTATTTAATATTCACATATCATTTTCTTTTTGTTTTTCAAACCTTTAACTACAATCAGTAAGAAAGAATTATATTAATTTTTTTTTTTTACCTAAGACTGAAAAATTTAACAAAATGTAAATAGATACTTAAATTTTTTATGACTTCAGAGAAACGAGCGGGTTTCATCCAGCTTTACATGAACCATATATATATAGTATATAATACTATAATATATATAATATATATATATAAATTATATATTATATATATAATATTATATATATATATAATATATATATATATTATATATCTTATATATTATAATATATATTATAATTTATTATATATATATATATAATATATTATATATTAATATAATATATGAACTGGTTATGTTTTAATGACATTCGTCAGTTTTTTTTTTTTATTATTTATTTTTTAAATATACTAATATCCTGATTACACATTATTTTAAATGAATAACAAGCAGGATTCAAAAGTTTGAAATATTTTTTAAAAAATATTTTTTTTTTAAAAAACGGAAGAAAAGATTGTGCGAAAATGTAAGATAACGGGAGAAAATTGTTTGAGGGTCATTTTTAACCGTAAAAAAAAAAAAAAATTTCTGTAAGTTCCTTAACATTGGCTAAAATTCAAACACAATTTTAAAAATTAAAAAAGAAAAGGAAATATAAATACGGTAATTAAAAAAAATAAAACTATAAAACTTTTATATAATAGAAGAATAAAGGATTATTCGCAGAAGCTCCTATAAATAAGAATTATTTCAAAAATTAATTAAAATTAGAAGACAGAATTTATAATGACTAAACTATGCAAAAAGTTTGGGGGCCCTTTTCTGGGTTTTCGCCGGGCTTGGGTCGTTTTTTGATTTTTTTTTTTTTTAATATATTGCTGCTATATGATACCAACAATGAAATATTTTATATCAATTGTAATGATTTCAAAAGTTTGAAATATATTTCACAATAAATAAATAAAACCTTAAATTCTGTTTTTTTCTATTTAAATTGTTTTTTGACAAAAATGGAACTTCCGAAAAAAGTACGGCGACTCTTTACCAGAAAAAACCGAATTACAATATTTTGGAAACTAGCCGTAATACAAGCTCTTATTTAACAAACAATGTAAAAAAATTTATAAATTAAATATCTTCAAAGGTACGTACATTATCAAGAAAAACCAATTTAACATATTTGGAAATCATCAAAAGAGCGTATAAAGCTTATTAAAATATGTAAATATATAATATATATATATATATAATAATATTTTAATAATATAATATTATATATATTATTTAATTATTATATTATATATATGTATATTATATTATATATTTTATATATATATATATATATAATTATTATATTTAAATTATATATATTATATATATATATATATATATATATATAAATATATATTATATATATTATTTATTTATATATATATAATAATATATATATGACCTTTTCTGTTTTACGCTTGGGGGTTCCAGAGGTTTTGAATTTTTTTTTTTTTGTTTTTTTTTTAATATATTGCTTACTATAATGAAATACAACAATGATTTTAGTGGTAACAGACAATGATTTAACAATATATAGGAACACCCAGATTTCGTTTTTACGGATCCGTTAATTTTATTATTTTTTTTTTAAACTAAAAAGGTGGTAAAACCGCAAAGATGGCAGGAGTCCCGGGTCTTCGCCTTCCGGGGGAAAGACAGGGTAGGACTATTTCCCGTCGGGGAGGGTTCCTCCGGAACCCGCTGCTTCTTTGGTAATCTTGGGTTGTGCGGGGGTTTCTTCTCCGTCCCTCCCGTACGGGGTTGGAAAACCGTCCCCCTCTGTCTCCCGTCGGCTCGAGCCCCCTAATTTTTTTTTTTATTTTAATATTTGTAAATTCTTATACGCTGATTCCAAATATGAATTGGTTTCTTCTCTGTAATGTCGTACCTTTTTAGTATTTACTTTTATGATTTTTTTACATTTTTTGTAATAGCTATACGCCCTGATTCCAATTATATGGTAATCTGGTGGTTTTTCTGTAGTGTTCGTACTTTTTCGAGATAGTTTTCATTTTTTTTAAACAATTTTAACAAATTTGTGTGATTTTTAAAAATTATTGAAATACTCCGAACTTTTTGAATCAATGTCGTTTACCCAACTGAATTCACTTTGTTTTTTGGTTAATCAATTAGTAAGCATATATTAAAAAAAAAAAAAAAATTCAACAAATGACCAGCGTTAAAACAGAAAGGGGCCTATATATATATATATATATATATATATATTATATATATCATATATATATATATTATATATATATATATATATTATTATATATAATTTATAATATAATATATATATATATATAATATAATTATATATTATATATATTATTCATTATTTGGAAATAGAATAAATTGGGTGATTTTCCAATTTTCGGAGTGCCCACTTCTATATCTTTCTTAATAATAAATGAAGTCATGAACGATTTTTTTTTGGTTTCAATTTGTTCCAAGTGAATTTTACATGATTTTCAATAAAAAAAAAAAAAAATGGTCATTATTTTTTTATTTAATTTTTTTTTTTTTTTTTTCCATTTTTTGGGGCTAAACCTATTATACTTAACTTACATATCATAAACCTACCAAACTAACATAACTTTCCCAAACTTAGCCTCACAAAAACATATCATCTCAACTTATCCTAACATAACCTAATCTTTCAAATAAAAAGATGCCCAAAAATGTCGCAAAATGCCCATTTTTTTTTCTGAAGATCATCTTAAAATTCACTTGAAATTGAAACATACAGAAATAATAATAAAAAAAAAAAAAAAAACATTTTTAACAGATATGACTGGGCAAATAAAAGGGTAAAAAGGGATCATAAATTCATCTTATAAGTGATATTTTTTTATAACTTTAATAACTTTTTATACATAAACTTAAAATTTTCTAAATATATTAATAATTATAATCAGGTAATTGTCATATATGTGAAAAAATAATAATGGCTACTTATAAAACCATTAAAAAAAAAATTACGCGCCATTTTTTTACACACACACACAACACAATCCACACAACACCCACAACACCCCACACAACCCCCGTGACAACACACAACCTAGCTTTTATGAATTTTGAAGTTATTTAAACTTTTTGACAAGCCTAAAAAAGTCCCTTCCATGACAAAATTCCTTATACAAGTAAAATAAAACGAGGAGACCGCTCGATAGGCAAGTCTCATGAGACAGCAAAAAATATTGGATCCTAATGTTTTCATACAATCATTTAAATTACCAAGTACTCACGGGTCAGGCGAAGGTGTGGGTGCGAGCTCCATCGTGTATTTTGGTCATGCATTCAATATACAATTTAGATTATTTAATAATTTTCTTTGGGGTTTATCAACATCGTTTAATCGCCTCCATCCAGAGAATCACACATCAGCATAAGATTTAGTCCTCGAGGTATATGTTAAACTGGTGGATGTATTACTTTTTAACAACTCTTCAACGATAAATAATAAATATATATAATAATATAATATACTATAATAATAATATACTATATATAATAATAATAATTAATACAATATAATAATAAATAATAATAATAATAATAATAATAATAATATAATAAATAATAATAATAATATAATAATATCCAGTTTTCAAACATCCCTTACCTTTGATCTCGAAATTCAAAAAATAGCATATATATATATTAATATATATATAATATATAAATATATTAATAAATTTTTTTTTTATTTATATATTATCATATATATATATATAATAGTATAATATTAATTATATAATATTATTATATAATATATATATATATATATATATATATTATATATTATATATTATATTATAATATATAGTTTAGTCAGTGGGGCAAGTGACAAAAATTTTTAACAAACGTTCTCTGCTTTGGTCATAGGGTTTGCTATTGGTTTGTTTTTCCGTTTAATCAAACAACAAAATTGTTTTTAACGTACCTGTTTTTAGCTTTATTGAACATTCATTTTAGAGTTTTCATAAGACCTAGGAGGGGGGGACTAGCAATGGCCGACAGGAAAAAAAGGTCGACCAAGAACATCGAAAAAAATATTTCCTGTACATCCGGCGCAGGCGTTAGAGTTAGGTTACGTTTAGGTTTAGGTTAGTTAAGTTTAGGTTGCGGTTAAGTTTTTGTTGATTGCCGTTAAGAAAACCCTAAACCAGATTTTTTTTTTTTTTCCTGTGGGACCATTTGGGATAATAGGTTCCGCTAAGCAGGAGTGAGAAAAAAAAAAGAGTCCTCCCTTGCTATTGCAGCACGCAACATTTGCATGCGCGTTTGGTGGGCCGAGTCCAAATAATCCGTTTTTTGATAATTCTGAAAGGCACATATTTAATATGGAATAAATTCCATTTAATTCTATTTCTATTCTTTTACTTTCGTTTTTTTAATCTAATAGTTTTTATAAATTTAACTTTCAAAAACGAATAAAAGCCTGTTAATTTTCACTATATATATATATATATTTATATATATATATATATATAGAAAAATCTGGTAAAATTTTACATTTCGGCAGCACTAATTTTTTTTAGAGTTCATTTTCGATATTTGATGGGTTCGATTAAATCGAAAATCGATACTTTGTTATATCGATACATGGAATCGATATTTGGTAATATTATATATATAGTTATATAATATATATATTATTATATATTATAATATATAATATTATATATTATATATATATATATTATATATTATTATATATATATATATTATATATATTTATATTATTATATTATATATATAGTTTAATCAAATGTCCCAAATTTTTTTTGAGAATTTTAGAGTACGGATAGATTGTTGCGAATAAATGTCCAAAATAATCATTTTTGGGATTTATTGTTGTTTTGGGGTATATCACTTAAGAATCCCACGGGTAAGTCCGCCCCCGATGGTCAGGAGTGGGGTCTCGTTCGGCTTCTAGGTGGACTTACGGGGGGGACTCATCCCCCCCTCCGGGGATGTCCCCCCTACGAACCCGCTCTTTGGTCTTTGGGGTGTCCGCGGGGGTTTCCTTCGAACATCCCCTCCGGGGTTATGAAAACGTCCGTCCCTTCGTCCCCATCGGCTCGAGCCTAAAGGGTAATTACTCATTTTGAAGGGGCTTCCGTTGACCTCATTGTGCGGTAAAGGTAGCCTAAAAGACATTAACTGGATCCACTATGCTCGTAAAACTAACCTCTAACTTTTACTGATAGGACCGTTTTAGTTAGCTGCCTGAAATGATATATAATATATATATATATATATATATTATTATTATATATATATTATATTAATATTATATATATATGTATTATTAATATTATATTATATATATATATTATATATAATAATATATTATATTATATATATATATATTTATATATATATCTAATATATATATATATATATAATATATTAATATATATATATATTATAGTTTATTATATATATATATATTATAATTATATATATTTATATATATATATATATATATATATATATATTTATATATAATAATATATAGTATAATATATTTATATATATTATAATATATTATATAATATATATATATTATATATTAAAGTATTTACAAATTACAATTCATGGATAGTGTCTTCGATTATACTTGAGAAACCGATTTAAATATTTTCTAAAACTCTTTACTATTGGAATTTTTTTTTAACATTTCTCAATCTTCTTTTTGGTTTGCAAATTAGGGTTTGAAATGTTGATAAAAACCTAGCATGCACCATACGTTTTTGGCATATAAATCAAATAAATCACTTTACAATCATTTTGTATTGGGCGCTGACAACTTACATTTACATGGACCGCGATAATTTTGGTTGTATATGTTCCGATTTTTTTTTTTTTAATAGTTGGTACAAATAATTCGATTTTACAACTAATCGATTTAATATTACAATATCAATGTATTGATAAATCCCATAAAATATGCTGGAACTTAGTTTTTTATTTTTTGTGCTTGCCGAATGGTAAAATTAAAGCCTATATATATATTATTATATAATATATATATATATATATATATGATATATATATAGTATAGTATATATATATTATATAATAGTATATATATATATATAGTATATAGTCTATATATTATATATTATATAATATGGGAAAGATTTTAACATTCAAAGGAGCTTTCGTTTTCGTATGTAGATATACCTGAAGCGCGTGACGTCATAGTCCAACGTCAGACTCTTCATGGGTCACGTTTGACTGTGACGTCAGAAGTTGCGTATTTACGCTTGTTCCGTCCATATTTATATTATATATTAATATATATATATATATATATATTATATATATTATTAATATATATATAATTTTTATTTATGTTTTTAAACATGTTGTTCTATCACGATTTGTTTAAGGTTTTTTGAATGGACCCGGTAATTCGGTCCTATCTAGGTAATGTTCATAACCCATGAATAATTCATTTTTGGGAATTTATTTTATGTTGATTATAACAGGTGGTTTTTTTAACAGTGTTATAAAGGACCGTCATTTTGGGCTCTAGGTGGATAACGGGGGGACGACGAAGTCCCCCATCGGTTCTGGTCTCCGGAACCCCCGCTCTTGGGTCTTTGGGTGTCGCGGGGGTTCCTCCGACCATCCACTCGGGGTATGACGTTCCCCCCGTCGTCCGCCATCGCTCGAAAAACCCCCTAAAGGGTAAATACTCCATTTTAGGGGGCTCGTTGACTCAAGTGCCGTAAAAGTAACCCTAACTTTACTGAATCCTCTATGCTTGTTAAAACTAGCCCTAACTTTACTAATACGACCTGTTTATTAGCTGCGAAAGATATTGGCCCTTTATGTAGTTTATGTAGTTTGGCATATATTATAATATATATATATTATATATATATATATATTTTATATATATTATATATAATATATAATGATATTATTAGTATATATTATATATATATAATATATATAGTTTAAATATTATCAATAAGTTTTGAAAATTTTTGCAGGCTTCAAAAAATTTAAAAATCATTCATCTCTTCTATCAGGAAGCGATAAATTTTTTTTCTGCGAAAAATATGATTTCCATCACCTACAATAAAAGTTAAATTTCTCTCGTTGTTTAGTAAACCATCACATGAAATAGCAGATTGTATAAAACTTTTTTGTTCCAAGCTTAAATTGTTAGATTGCAAAAAAAAGCCAAAAAAGCACTTTAATCATTAAAATATACATTATAATTATTAGTCTTCAAAAGACATGTACACTTAAACAAGATAACTTAAAAATGAAAAAAAATATTATTTGGCATAGTCTATTCCCTTGTCTGTCAGGTTGTCAGTTTCATATAACGCTTTTTTTCTGCATATTGTAGATTCCAAAACTATACGAAATACGAATATATATATATATATATTTATATATATATATTTTATATATATATTATATATATATTTTATATATATATATATATATATATATATATATATATATATATATATAATATATATATCCCACATATACTGTAGCATACGCAGTGTGACGTAAGAGTTAGGTCACTTACGCAAACTCCCACGTCAGAGTATGAACGTCAGGCATTTTCAGCTTATACGTTAACATACGAACGAAAGCTCTTTTAACTTACATAAAGGCCATATATATATATAATATATATTATATATATATATTATATATATAATTATATATATTATATATAGTTATATATTAATATATATCTATATAGGAATTTTCCCTTTAAAAGGTTGTTAACCGATATATATCGAAAACGAGCGATGTATTCGATTTTTTTTCGATTATTTCAAGGCAATAAAGCGTGGAAGGTTTAAAAAAAGTTTTTTTTTTTTTTTTACACTAAAGGAATACCGCAGATTAAATAGAAAAAGATGGGTCAAAGAGTCCAGGGTCCTACTCGCCTAGCGGGGACGACGGGGGGGACATTCGTCCCCCTCTGTCCCTCCTTCGGCTCGAGCCCCTTAATAAAATAAATAAAAAAAAAATTAAACAAAATTAACAATAAAAAATTAAACATGAATTATAAAAAGCAACTATATTTGGCAACTTTTTCTCTTCTTCTATTGGAGTTTAAATTAACACGTCACAGTGCATGGGTAGAGGAGATTAGGGTTCAGCGATATTTCGATATCTGATATTTTTATGTTAACATCCTTTTAAAGGGAAAGTGCCCTATATATTATATATTAAAGTATATATATATATATATATATATATATATATATATATTATATTATAATATATTATATATATATATATACTATATATATATATATTATTATATATATACTGCTCAATTTATGGTGTGGTTGAGTTTTTACTAATGATATCTAATAGCCTAACAACAATTTTATTTGATAAAAGTCAAAATAAACTTTATTTTTTAATAAAGTTCACTCTATAAAGGATATTAAAAAACAACTATTTTTATTTAAATCCATGTAACCTAACGTAAGCTTAAGTTAACCTAAACTAAACCTCTACTCTCTCCTCTCTCTCTCTATCTATATATATATATATTATATTATTATATATATATATATATATATATATATTAAATATTATATATATATATATATTATATATATATATATATATATTATTATATATATCATTAATATAGGCCACTTTTCCTTTAAACAGGATGGTTACATAAAATACAGGATATGAAATATCGCTGAACATAATCGTCTAACATGCATTGTGAGTGTTAACTTAAACTCAATAGAAGAAGAGAAAAGTATGGCCACATGTTGCTTTTATTATATATGTTAATATTTTTATATGTTAATTTGTTTTAATTTTTTTTTATTTATTTTTTTTTAAGGGGCTCGAGCAGACGGGGGACAGAAGTCCCCCCCGTCGTCCCCGCTGAGGCCGAGAGACCTGACTCTTTCCATCTTGGCGATTTAATCTTGGGTATGTTTTCCTTTAGTTTAAAAAAAAAAAAAAACCTTTTTTGTAACCCTCAAGCTCTATTGCCTTGAAAATAAATCGAAAAGAAAATCGATTACATCGGTCGTTCGATATATATCGGTTAACATCCTTTTAAAGGAAAAGTTCCTTGTATATATATATTATATATATATATATATATAATATTATAATTAATATATATATATATCTATTATATAATTATATATTTATATATATATATATATATATATATATATATATTTATAATATTTATATATATATTTATATATTATAATATAATATATTATATTAAATTAAGAGTATAAGAGCAATAAGGTATTATAACTTGTAAATTTTTAAACGCGTCCTTTTGTGGACCCGTCACAAATACTACGGCGATTACAGGGTCTTTTTCTTTCAGTGAAAAACTAAGATCGTAAATAAAATGTTACAAGATCTTACTTATATCTAAAACTCTTAATTGCTCGCGAGAATACAACACACTCCATACATTCACACACACACACACACACACTACCACACACACACACAACATCCACAACACACACACAACACAACATCCACTGGACTATGAATAGATGCACGTGCTCTTCTATATAATTTGTTTATTTATATAAATGCGGGTCGGGATCAATGCTTTGCATGAGAGTTTAGAGTTGTTAAGACGGGAGCCCCAAATAAAAACTGGCAAGACGCAATTTTTTTAAGGAATGGGGCTATGTAAAATTTAACCTATATATATATATATATATAATATATATATATATATATTATTATATATATATATATTTTATTATTATATTTATATATATATATTATTATTTATATATATGGCCAGCCTCTAGAAGAGCAACAATCCATATCTCAAAAACTCTTAGTTAGTGAATAAGAAGTTCTTAAGGAATATACCGGAACTTAAACAATAGTGTATGAATGTTTGGATATTTCCTTAATTATTTTTTTACATTATATTAATTATTTTAAAATAAAAGACTTGTTTTTTTAACATTTTGGGCTTCATATATTTTTTACTCGGTTATATTTTTTATTTTTTATTCCTTTAATTGTATGTAATGCCCATTGAACGAGATTTTTAGAAAATGCGATAAACAGCGCTTTGGCTTGCTCCTACGGAAGAAGACTTGTCTGAGCAGTGCTACGAACGCGCAGATGGGCTTCGCTTGCTCGCCCAGAGGAAACAAGCCCGAAAAAATCATGATGAAAACCAATTGTAGTGAAAAACGTTACGTTTTTTTCGTGCTGTTTTTATTTTTTATAGGAATATAGATAAAAAGCAGAAATTAAAAATAATTTATTAATAACAATATTTTTCATTAAGATAAATGAAATCAAAATGTGGCCGGACAGTAATGGCGAAAGGATGGTAGTTTTAAAAATATGTTGCTCCACATCATTCAACAAATTCGATACGAATTTGGAACGTTTTTTTGCATGTCTAAGAATTAATATGAAATATGATAACAATGAAGTAAATTTGAGTTAAATTTGAGTTGGTTTTATAATATATTACGGAAATTGATTGCAGGTGAAAATTTTTTCCAAATTTTGAAATAATTCCTAAATTTAAGTTATGTTACACAAAACATAAAGAAATGATTGGTTCTTTTAAAAATGAAATCACAACACGGGTGTAGACTAGCAGAACTTGTTTTTTGAAATTCGGTAATTCATGTGAATTTTGTGTGGAGGAAGGAAATGAGGGAAAAAAAATTTTATTTCTCTAGAAAAGAGCACAATCATAATTCAAAAACTACAACGGTTACCGGGAAAGGAATAATTGCTGGAATCCTGGCAAAATTTTACCTAGGGGAACTGTATAAAAAAAAAAAAAAAAAAAAACAAAGAAAAAAAAAAAATCATATTTGAACACAAACTTACAGGAAATGAAAATACATTGTCTTGGGATCCTGGTAAATTTTGGTTAAGGAAAATGTAAAAAAAAAAAAAAAAAAAATAACAAAAATTGGCTATTTTTTTTGGGGGGGTGCTGGGACTTAATATTATATATAATATTATAATATATAATTTTAAATAATATATATATATATATAATATATATATATATATATATTTATATATATATATATAATAATTCTTGAAGGTATTACACGGCAATTTGGGGGCTCGAGCCGACGGGAACACAGGGGGGGTCGTTTTTTCCATACCGTAGGGGAGGGGCGGAGGAACCCGCGACCCAATCCAAAGAGCGGGGTTCGGAGGGGGGGAATTAAAGTCCTACCCCGTAGTTTCCGGACAGGCGAGGAGAACCCCGACTCGCTGCACGGTGCGGTATACCGCTTGGGGTATTCTTTTAGTTAAGAAAAAGCAAAATTTTAATAGAAAGTCTATTTCTTTTAACGAGTAACTCAATAAAAGTTCTCTAAATAGGCTCTCTAATCAATCATAATAATAATTATTAACAATAAATTTTTTTTTATTTTTTGTTATTTTTTTTTACATTTCCATCCAAAATTTTTACCAGGAACATTCCAAAATGGTATTTCTTCTTCGCCTGTCAGCTATTGTTTAGTTTTTGAAGATTAATTTTTTTTTTTTTTTTTTTTTTTTTTTTTTTTTGC